>JARQOC010000004.1:537648758-537806390 GCA_033576535.1 Allobates femoralis | reverse complement strand
CAGGATCACTCTCCCTGACTATCCCTGAACTAAGCAGGTCTCGGAAAGGAAGGAGCGCCATTTGACCCAAACAGTGGTTTATGACGACATATGAGGTATCAGTGTACTTAGGAGAAATTGCCCAACAAATTTTAGGATCCTTTTTATCCTGTTGCCCATGATAAAATGAAAAAAATTGAGGCTAAAACAAAATTTTTGTGAAGAAAAAAAAGTACATTTTCATTTTTACGGATCAATTTGTGAAGCACCTGGGCATTTAAAGTGCTGACTATGCATCTAGATAAGTTCCTTGGGGGGTCTAGTTTCCAAAATGGGGTCACTTGTGGGGGAACTCCAATGTTTAGGCACACAGCACCTCTCCATACATGACATGGTGTCCGCTAAGAATTTGAATGGAAAATTAGCGCCAATTGTTAGCGGACACCATGTCGCGTATGGAGAAACCCTGTGTGCCTAAACATTGGAACTCCCCCACAAGTGACCCCATTTTGGAAACTAGACTCCACCAAGGAACTTATCTAGATGCATATTGAGCACTTTGAATGCCCTGGTGCTTCACAAATTGATTCGTAAAAATTAAAATGTACTTATTTTTTCACAAGATTTTTCTTTTTTCATTAAAGGTTGGGCCCCATGGGGTGCCATTCATCCAGTGGTGCAGATGCATCGTACTGGACGACCCGTTTGGTCAGGTGACAGGACCAATGGGTAGCTATCAGACACTCCACATCATGTGTATCAGTGTGAATGGCGTCTTATTCAGGACCAATATGTGCATGGCAAGTCACCTCCCACATGTCTTTGTAGGTAGAGGTGGGGTCTGAGTGCATCCTGCCAAGTGTAGTGTTGGTTTTGTATCTGGCTGCTGATGATAAGTTTTTTCCAATGTTAGACCCAGCCATAAGGAATATCTAATAAATAGTAAAAAAAATACACCACACAGTGAAAAATCTTTTTATTAGAAAAAAAACAGAAACATTCAGACTCCATCTTTATTAACGTCCGACGTAGTCTAAAACGATGGTCCCATGATGAAAGATCGCCTCTGCTACATCCAGAGACTGCAGCAAGGGACCAAGTGTCCTCTTGTTGCAGTCTCTGGTGTCATAGTGATGATGCACTGTATGGCAGATCATTGCCATACAGTGCAGCATCACTGTGCAAACCCAAGTCTCAGAGATCACATGATCTCAGAGGCTTGGCACATAGTGGATTGCTGTGCCCTAGCTGTCAGATCGCTTCACTGCAGCCCGATCTTCATGTAGGTGGATCAGGCTGCAAAGAAGCGATCTGACAGCCTGAGCACAGCTATCACATAACGGATCGCCATGTCCAGGCTGTCAGAGCGCTTCTCTGCAGCCTGATCCCCCTGAAAGGAAATCAGGCTGCAGAGAAACGATCTGACAGCCCAGGCACAGTTATCTGCTATGTGATCACTGTGCCCGGGCAGTCAGATCGCTTTTCTGCAGCCTGAACTCCTTGCATGAAATCAGGCTGCAGAGAAGTGATCTGACAGCCCGGGCACAGTGATCACCTAGCAGATCGCCATGCCCAGGCTGTCAGATCGCTTTTCTGCAGCTCCATCCCTCTGCATAGGTATCAGGCTGCAGAGAAGTGATCTGACAATCTGGGCACATACCATATTTGAAGGACAGCGCCCCAGACACAGGTGGTGATGAAAAAAAGTTTCTCTTTTATTCCATGGTCATACACCGCAGTGACGTTTTGACCAGCACAGTGGTCTTTATCAAGCTCTGGGCACAATTATCACATAGCAGATCATTTTTTCTGCAGCCTGATCCCTATGCAGAGGGATCAGACTGCAGAGAATCAATCTGACAGCCTGGGCATGGTGATCTACTATGTGTGTGATCACAGTGCAAGGTGATCACATAGCAGATCACCGTGCCTGGGCTGTCAGATTGCTTCTCTGCAGTCCGATCCCTCTGCAGGGGGATCAGGCTGCAGAAAAGCGATCTGACAGCCAGGACACAGGGATCTGCTATGTGATCACCGTGCACAGTGATCACATAACTGATCACCGTGCCCGGGCTGTCAGATCACTTCTATGAAGTCTGATCCTTCTGCATAGGGATCAGGCTGCAGATAAGCGATTTGACAGCCCGGGCACGGTGATCTGCTATGTGATTACTGTGCACAGTGATCACACAGCAGATCCCCGTACCCGGGCAGTCATATCGCTTCTCTGCAGCCTGATCCCTATGCAGAGGGATCAGACTTCATAGAAGCGATCTGACAGCCCGGGCACGGTGATCTGCTATGTGATCACTGTGCACGGTGATCACACAGCACAGATTACCATGCCCGGGCTGTTTCTGCAGTCCAATCCTTCTGCAGGGATCGGGCTGCAGAGAAGCGGTGGGCAGGCGACGGCAGCGGTGAGAGAAGCAGGCGGCAATGGGCACCTGTTCCCTGCACCGCCATGCTGACACTGCAGTGCTGATGATGGGAGTGATAATCAGATCACTCTCCATCAGCGTGGAGGGGGCAATACCTGCCCCCTCCAGCTCTCCAGCCTATGGAAAGGGCTGAGACAGCCCCTTCCATAGCTGGATAGGAGGATCACCATGAATGATTATTCAATAGGCAATTATGGCAATAGGGAGGGGATAAGAATCACTGAACCCTGGGGCCCGATGGCAGTTACCGTGGCAACAGTGCAGAGTAATCGCCATGACCTCATGGGACGTCACAGATCAGGAAGGCACCAACTTCTATGATGTCCCATGATGTCATAGGTCGGGAAGGGGTTAAAGATTACCCCAAAAGAGCCTGATGCACAGTGGCCACACAGACCTTTTTTAAGATTACCCCCACACACCCTTTTTAAAATTAGTCTCACAGAGCCTGGTGCAGAGTGACCACATAGAACTTTTTTAAGAGCACCTACATTGTAATTTATCTAACAGTGTCCCTCACTTGAGCAGCATCCCTACCCTACCCCAGTCACAGAAAAATGGTGACTCAACCCATGATGAAGCGTTTATACAGGCCAGATCATATGTTGCGCCAGCCAATTACAGTCATGCCTATACTCGGCATGACTGTGATGGCAGCGGAGGTGCTCACAGCCAAAAAACGTGTTAATTGGCTGCACTGCAGCCTTTCAAAAAACTTTATTAGGCATCGAACAATGAGCTCTGACACGGACTCCTGTGTGAATCAAGTGTCTGGCAAAAACTCCAAACTTTACAGTTCAGGCTCACTCATCCCTAGTCATGAGTTCACAACAACGAAAGAATTAAGCCACTCTCAAACCAAGCACACCAATGTTTTTCTTATGAAATTTTCAATAACTTGATGTGTCACATGCAGGGGTGAACCTAGCCTCTCTGCTGCCTGAGGCGAACTACAAAATGGCGCCCCCCCCCCCCCCCAACTCGAGGATGTCAGCGCCATCACACGCACATAGAAGAACCACACAGAAGAATCCAGAACAAGGGTCATTAATGGCAATGGCGGCTTGGCACAAGCTACAGACACACAATGATGGCGGCAGAGCGGTGCTCCTGTAGCTGACATCCTTATAGCACAGGGGGCAGCACTGGTTGACAATCTATTATCTCTGGCACATGCCTACAAAACTCTGGGCAGCTCCAATGTAGCGCTGCCTGGCACTGACTAGTCAGACATGTCCATCATACTGCACCGTCAACACACCACAGGTAACAACCTGCAGTCTAAGCATCAACAAGCCGCCACTGCACTAAGCTGGTAAAATTTCCCAACAGACCATGCCTCTTCTCTGAATACTTAGCCAATCACAAGTGCTGCACATGGGGCTGTCCAGAGTTAACAGCAGGTGCCGAACAAGTGGGTTAAGGAAGGGATGTGGGAGCGGGAAGGTGGACGAGCAGCACCGACCAACCGCCGCTCGGGAAAACATGGCTGGATGCCTGTATGTACCGAGGGCGGCACTGGTCATGGTGTGTAAGATATGGCCAATCTGTCCTGCAGCAGAGGGACAATGCATCCTGCACCAGGGGCATACATAAAAATCATGGGGCCCCATAGCAGAGGTTCCCCCCCAAAAAAAAAAAAGAACAGAATATTTGTCTGGGTCACATATGTAAAAATTTCACAACTCTGCAGCCCTTACAAAGTAATTTTTCTCTTATTGAAGCCCCTTGGTTCCTCTTTCATTACCCCCATAAAGTATAATACCAACAAAAGTACCCCACAAACACTGTAGGATTTCCCCCCCCCCCCACAGCGAATTCCTCTACAGGACCCCATGGTATAATGCCCCTCCCCCCAAAGTCCTTCATATATTATGATGCTTCCCTATAGCCCCCTATATGTTATAATGCACCATTCATAGCCCTCCGTATAGTATAATGAACTCCATAGACCTTCATACACCATAAAGCACTGCCAATATACATGACAGCACCCCCACATACATGACAACACCCCCATATACATGACAGCACCCCATAATCCTCCTATATTATAATGCAGATTGTCACTGTTTAAAATAATGAAAGGATACTCTTCATCTCCTCTCTCCTTGCAACCCCTTGCACCTTCTCTCTCCTCGCACCCCCCTCTATTCGCAGCTCCCTTCACATCCTGTCTCCTCACACCCCCCTCCATTCGCAGCTCCTCTCTCTTCACAGCTCTCCTCTCCTCGCACCTCCTCTTTACTCGCACCCCCTCTCTCCTTGCAGCTCCTCTCTCCTCGCACCCCCTCTCCTTCCAGCTCCTTGCACCCCCTCTCTCCTTCAGCTCCTCTCCCCCTCTCTCCTTCCAGCTCCTCTCCCCTTGCAGCTCCTAATCGCACCCCCTCTCTCCTTCCAGCTCCTCTCTCTTCCTTGCTCCCCGCACCCCCTCTCTCCTTCCAGCTCCTCTCTCCTCCTTGTCGCATCCCCTGTCTCCTGCCAGCTCCTCTCTCCTCCTTGCTCCCCGCACCCCTCTCCCCTTCCAGCTCCTCTCACCCCCTCTCCTTCCAGCTCCTCTCTCCTCCTTGCTCCCTGCACCCCCTCTCCCCTTCCAGTTCCTCTCACCCCCTCTCTCCTTCCAGCTCCTCTCTCCTCCTTGTCGCATCCCCTGTCTCCTGCCAGCTCCTCTCTTCTCCTTGCTCCCCGCACCCCCTCTCCCCTTCCAGCTCCTCTCTCCTCCTTGTTGCATCCCCTGTCTCCTGCCAGCTCCTCTCTCCTCCTTGCTCCCCGCACCCCCTCTCCCCTTCCAGCTCCTCTCCCCTCCTCTTTCCTTGCAGCTCCTAATCGCACCCACTCTCCCCCTCTCTCTCCTGGCACCCCCTCTCTTCTCAGACTCCTCTAATTGCATCCCTCTCCCCTCCTCGCAGCTCCTAATCGCACCCTCTCTCTCCCGCCGCTCCTAGCTCCTCGCTCCTCCTCTCTCCTCTCACCTCCTTCTTTTCACATCCCCTCTGAACTTCCAGTAACTCGCTCCTCCGCTCCCCTCGCAGCTCCGGCCTCTTCCAGCATTTGTCCCGCGCTCTGCCCTGCGGGACGCTGACTGATGACGTCACCGCCCTCTCCGTGCAGAGCAGAGCTGCAGGGGGCGGGACATTTGAAAGCAGGCAGCGGTCGGCGTGCTGCACTGCCTTAGTACATATCGCGGGCGGCGGCGGCAGCGGCAGGGGCCGCGGCTCCCATGCCAGTAACTATCTGCAGGGAGC
The DNA here is from genome assembly GCA_033576535.1 of Allobates femoralis. Taxonomy (NCBI): domain Eukaryota; kingdom Metazoa; phylum Chordata; class Amphibia; order Anura; family Aromobatidae; genus Allobates; species Allobates femoralis. The sequence goes on along the minus strand of JARQOC010000004.1, from coordinate 537,800,725 downwards.
CTGCCACCTTGCCGCCCCCTGTACAGCGCCGCCTGAGCAACCACTTCATGTTGGCTCATGGTTGATGCGGCCCTGGTCACATGACCCTCTTCCCATTGAAAAAAATAAAGTTGGATCCAAACTGGCCGACTTCAAAATGGCCGCCATGGTCACCACCCATCTGGAAAAGTTTTCCCCTCCCATATACTAATGTGTCACAAGCAGTAAGTTGATATCACCAACCTTTCCCATTTTATTTAGGTGCATCCATATAAATGGCCCACCCTGTATATGCTACATTAATGGATACTGTATGTCATAAAGTCATAACGTCTGCTATGTAGATTGAAATTCTCTTGCAGAACATATCAATCTATATGATCTGGAAGTAACTTTTGTAAGTGAAGTTCTTCAATTATTCTAGGCAGTAAAGGCTTTGAATGAATGACTCACTGAACCAAAGATAAGGCATCTCTTCTCCCGCATATTTGTTTTGTTTCCATATTCTCTGTAATCAGCACGTGGAATACAATGACAGCAGTAACCTCTACCATAGACACTATTGCTAAACAATTTGTTTTAATTATGAAGCCTCCAGGGCGGGGGAAAGACTTCAGCAGCTCTGGTTGTGTCCAGTTATTTCTGGTGCACTCTCACTATCTCTAGAAAAGAGAAAGTTACCTTAAATTAGTTGCCATCTACTGACTGCGTAAGTTGTTGTTTTTTATCAATTGTTGTATCTGTTCTCCAGTGTCTTGAGTGTTAAAAAAAGGAAGGAAAAGATTTATTCTTACTAAAGATGATTCATGAGCTAAACATTTTACAAGTGTCCCATGACTGCTGACATAACTCAAAAAGCCAAGAAAAACTAGCAAGAGAGTGTCAGTGATGGTGAAGGTCACATCAGTCACCCCTACTGATCCAATAATGCTGGTAGCATACCAGCCATACACCACCAATGTCTGTGATTACACAACCTCCTAGTAAATACGGTTGTAAAAAGACAAATATCCATCAAGTTGAAACAAGGTAGGAAAAAGGATAAAAGGAAGGATTATATGCACAACCATTATTCATCATCCAGGTCTCCCCAAAAGAACAATTCTTTCTCTCTTGATCTCACGATGTACAATATAAAATAGCATTGTGGTGCCGTGTTAGGCTGGTGTCACACTGCCATTTTTTGGCATCAGTGTGAGTCCGGCCGAATCCATTTTCAATGGGGCCGGAGACACTTGCGGGTGCATCCAGTTGAGTCCAGTTTGCCCTGGATCCGGTGGATCAGGGTGCCCTCAGATTTTTCATGGAGGCAAAATCTGCATCTTGTTGCAATTTTGTCTCCATGAAAAAAAAAACGTGAACACCCGGATATAGAACATCCCGGCTAAAATCTTAACAGGGGTCTATGAGTCACGGAATGAACTGGACTCCAGATCCTGGTGGATCCAGATTTCCAGTCAGTGCTTAATGTTCTGCGCATGCGCAGAATGCATTTCAGAATGACACGCCCCCTAGGGGTGTGTCATATAGCAACTACCGTATCCCTTCAAAATATGCAAATGGATGCTCCTGCATGAGGTGTGGGTACAACCAGTTGCATCATTGTGGGGGAATCTGGAAAAGCCTGCATGCCCCCAGATTCAAAAATACGGTAGTGTGAAACCAGCCTTAGCCAGAAAAATCTATGGCCCCTTTCACATCTTAGGCTGTTTTCACATTGGCGTTCGGGTGCGCTGCGTGAGGGTAGCAGACGCAAGCGCAGTCCTGAATGCGGCCATCTGCAAGTGATCGCATCTGATTAAATCAGCAAGCAACCACTGTGAAACGTCATAGGCTACGGTCACATTTGGAAGGCTAATTGCGGTAATCGCAAGTGCCTTCAGACACATTTTTGTAAAAAAATGTGTCTTTATCACCGCATACGGTAATCGGATTGCTCAGGATGTGTAATTCGGAGCAATCTGGTTACCGTATGCTTCATTCATCCCTGCTGCTGCAGCGATAAACAAAGGGTTAAATGTTAATAATAGATGTGGGCAACATGTCTCTAGGGGGTGGCCACCCTCCCTAGAGACATGCTGTCCACACAGGTCGGCATGTAAAGGGTTAATATGTGCAATTATAGTATTGCCTGCTATTGTCGGCATTTACAATTTTATGAATGAAACCGGCGGCTCCTCACTGTGGAGGAGATACAGTACGTAATGTGCGTACTGTATCTGCCACTATCCATGGTCCTGAAAGCTTTAACATTAGGTCTATGGCGGTGCGCATGCGTTCCCTGCTTTGACCTGCAGATGACATGCGTTCACATACGCTCCCATTCATGGTTTCACCGCTGCCTGAGGCTTGCAGAAAAAATAAGCAACCAAATGCATTAACTGTGCATCTGTGAAAACTTATTTTGTAAGTGAACGCAAATGCAGCAAAATGCAGACAGACGCAGGTACACTGCGTCCCTATGTTAAACATAGGAACGCTGTACGTTTCTATTTGGATGCATTCACAGATGCTGCGTTGCGAACGCTAGTGTGAAACTGGCCTAATGTAGGGCTGCTTTTTGCTGCATTTGCGTTTTTACCACTAAAAACGCATCCAAACGCATATGTTTTTGCCCCCTCTGATTTTAATGGAAAACATATTAAAAACGCACGCAAAAAGGCATGTGCGTTTGCAGAAACGCAAAATTCATGCGTTTTTGCAAACGCAGCCCAAAATGTTGCAGGCCACGTTTTGGGCTACATTTGCAAAAACGCATGCATTTTGCGTTTTTGCAAACGCACATGAGTTTTTGCATGTGATGAGGCCAGGGCAAGAGGTTCTCGGATACCGGGGCTGATGGCTTTGTGGATGAGAGATCATTGGTCGTCGGGATCCCGGTTCCATGCCCTGGTTATCATTTGAGTCAGGTGGTGTGGAGGGAATGTTTACAAGGGGGACGTGACGCCACCTGTGGATCCCAGTAATATAGGTACCGGCACTGCAAGCCGGCTGCTGAGGTGATGGTGGGTGCAGCATAGAGCGGTACAGCACCCTACAGGAGGAGCTTTTACCTCAGGGCAGCGATGATGGATGAGGATGAGGGGAGTTGTTGTTGCAGTTCTTACCCCTCTAGTGAGCTGCTGATGTTGGTGTTGGAGCCCTCTGGGCATCGGCAGGAAGAACAACAGAGACCAGTTCAAGTTTGACTCCACTTTACTGGGTACCGGCAGATGATAAACGATATACGGTACAGTTTGGTTTACCGGGTGGATGTTGCCAGCTCCGGGCCCCCTAATGGAGTCTCTGGATGTTTTCTTTCTTTGTCTTTCGGGGTCTGTTCTATTGTTCCTGTTTCTCCCACCTTTACAGCGCTCTCCTGCCAGTCCTACAGTATGTCACTAGTCTTCTAAGTGGTCCCTTACCGGTATGGATAGGAGCAGCAGGATCGCACAATTTCTCCCGCCACCGGAATTCAGTTCACGACCACTAGTGCCCTCAACCGGTTTCTGTCCTGAAGGGTGAGATGTCCTTGTGGTGCGTACGACAACCCGGTTATAATGGGCCCGGAGCTTGTCGGTCTGTGGTCAGAGCTAAACTTCTGGCCGCCTCGGCTTCCCGCGTTGCCGGTGTTTTTTCCCCAACATGACCAGTTGGCTCCAACCAGTCCTGGCCCTTTGCCTGCTGTCCTGGGCCCCCACTTAAAGATGGGAATCCCTCCTGTCGGCTGTGCTGTCAGGTCTGTCCTTCCTGACTGACTTCCCAGCACCGTCTAAATCTCAACTGTCACTCTCTCACTAACTCTACCCTAGGCTCCAACCCCTTTTGGGACCTACTAAACTACCGGTCCCCCCTACTCTAAGTGGCCTAGTTCTAAGTATTTGCAAGAACAGACTCCATAGGTTAAACCCTGAACTGACAACTTACAGAGATATCACATTTTGTTGTCATACTGCAATACCTCCCTGTGACGCCTAGCCAGAGGGGCGCCACACATGCATTTTTAATGTGTTTTCCATTAAAATCAATGGGGGTAAAAACGCATAGAAACGCAAATGCAGAAAAACGCAGCCCTGCATTAGATGTGAAATGGGCTTATGTAAATACTTATGTCCCAAAAATTGATATAAATATTCTAGGAGTGATACCTTTATCGACTAACCAAAGAAACTACATTTACAAGCTTTCAGAGCTCAAAAGTCCCCTTCATCAGGCAATAGTCATCAATTCATTTGTAATACAGCTCCTTTCACTCCTAGAATACTTTTACCAGTTTTTGGGACTTAAGTATTTACATCTCTTGATCCCAATTATCCATCCACAAAAAAATTAAAAGGGTTTTCCCATGGACAAGGTTAATTTTAAAGTTAATTCTAATCAATAGATCTTGGAATAATAATATTTTCCGCAATTGAATGTTTAAAAGAAATGTTCCTGTGCTGAGATAATCGTATATATGCGCCCCTGCTATGTACTATGTAATGGATGTGTCTGACCATACAGGAACATGGTCTGAACATATCACATCTCCTGTGCTGAGATAATCTTATATATGTGTCCCTACTATGTACTCCGTAATGGATGTGTCTAACCGTACAGGGACATGATCTGATCCTACCACATCTCCTGTGCTGAGATAATCTTATATATGTGCCTCAGCAATGTACTGTGTAATGGATGTGTCTGACTGTACAGGGACATGGTCTGATCATACTACATCTCCTGTGCTGAGATAATCTTATATATGTGCCCCTGCTATGTACTATGTAATGGCTGTGTATGACCATACAGGGACATGGTCTCATCATACCACATCTCCTGTGCTGAGATAATCTTATATATGTGTCCCTGCTATGTACTGTGTAATGGATGTGTATGACTGTACAGAGACATGGTCTGATCATACCACATCTCCTGTGCTGTGATAATCTTATATATGTGTCCCTACTATGTACTGCGTAATGGATGTGTCTAACCGTACAGGGACATGATCTGATCCTACCACATCTCCTGTGCTGAGATAATCTTATATATGTGCCTCAGCTATGTACTGTGTAATGGATGTGTCTGACTGTACAGGGATATGGTTTGATTATACCACAACTCCTGTGCTGAGATAATCTTATACAAGTGTCCCTGCTCTGTACTGTGTAATGGATGTGTCTGACCATACAGGGACATGGTCTGATCATACCACATCATACCACACCCCTGATGAAGGTCAATCGAAACGGCTGTAGGGGTCGGTACCCGCTCCTCGGACCAATGCACCATTAGGTAAGCAATAATTTGAAAGAATCAGTGCTGGTTTCTCTGCTTTTAGGCTATAACTACCGCTTCCCGATCTGGGATAGCATTGTTATGCACCCAGTGTAGCCCTTTCTGCCTGTCAGCAGCCCTAACTGAAGGTCTAAACAGCAATTTTGCTGAACTATATTATTGTTAGCCTTTGTATATCCTGGCCAATTGCAAATCATGGGCAATTGTATACATATATATTGGACAAATCCAGTTCTGCATGAACTAGCTCCATATAAATATTAATTTACATGTAGAGCTCCAGTTTGACTGCTGACCTATTAGTATCCATTGAGGTTTAGGTCTAAATGATAAATGAAAAACTAACCATTTTTCTCCTATTTTTTGCATTGCACCAGCACTTTATACTAGTAACTAATACTGTTCTTTCTGTTACATGGTTCCAATTGGTTGGTACCCTCCACCTGTGGGTTGTGGACTTCGGTCCCTCTGTTTCCCATGCTTTGTCACACTGGTTTTAACCTCTAATAAATTGATTTTGCATTTTACTGATTTGTCTCGTGTTTGCTCTCTTCTGATATAATATGCCTGATGGCGCGATTTTCTCCATACTGGCTTGCTCCCCATTTTTGGGGTAATAAATAAGCATTTTTGATGAAGTGTATTAACTGTGTAATGGATGTGTCTGACCATACAGGGACATGGTCTGATCATACCACATCTCCTGTGCTGAGATAATCTTATATATGTGTCCCTGCTATGTACTGTGTAATGGATGTGTCTGACCGTACAGGGACATGGTCTGTTCATACCACATCTCCTGTTCTATGATAATCTTATATATGTGTCCCTGCTATGTACTGTATAATGGATGTGTCTGACCATACAGGGACATGGTCTGATCAGGCCACGTCTGTAATGTAATGTATACATCCTGTAATGCTGTTGTAATGAGTGAGTCACTACTAACATTTAAGAAGGGCCTGGATGCCTTTCTTGAAAACTATAATATTACCAGTTATATATACTAGATTCTTTGATAGGGCGTTGATCCAGGGAACTAGTCTGATTGCCGTACCTGGAGTCAGGAAGGAATTTTTTCCCCCAATGTGGAGCTTAGTGTTGCCACATGGGTTTTTTTTTGCCTTCCTCTGGATCAACATGTTAGGCTATGGGCTGAACTAGATGGACTTGAAGTCTTCCTTCAACCTTAAAAACTATGTTACTATGTTACTATGTAATGTCTGTATACTCTTTTGCTTCCTCCCCTGCCCAGGAGATGTGGTATAATCCAACCATGTCCCTGTACAGTCAAACACTACCATTACACAGTAGTTAGCAGGGGCACATATATAAGATTATCTCAGCACAGGAACACAGGAACTAAGCAGGACCACTCACTGAACCCATATGTGTCCAATACCAGGGATCTCAATGAATACCAGGGATTTCTATGCCATGCTGACCACAGATCGGACAGCGTATACAACATGACAAGTTCCCTTTAAATGCCTTGTTTCTTTTTTATTCTCTTGTTCTAATTGAACGAGTGCTTACATTTAACATACCGTACTACTTTTCTTGGCGCTTTTGTTGCGTAGCAATGCAATGTCACCTGTACAGTGTCATCACATCCAGAAGTAATCTTGTAAATTAGTAATAATAATTTCACATAACGACATAGAAGCAAAGCCAAGAGACATACCCTAAAGCATGTTCTCAATATCCAATGATGTAGGAACATGGAACATAGTTATTTTTTAAAATATTGTTTTTATCATGTGACCGTACTTCCTTATAATGAGTAGCTGATATGCAAATTAGCATCTGACAAGGACCAGCATATCTGTCTTTATTCAAGTGTCTTGTGGCTCAATGCCAGGAGGTGTTCTCAAGGTGCGTGCTCAGCTTTATGGAGGCCTCTAAGCTGTTTCTGTCATTGAAAGGATCTGGTTTGATCTAGCCCAGCCTGCTTCCCTTTGTTTACTACAAACATAAGAAGCATGCCTGGCTCCTGCCCTATTTGTAGTGCGCAGAAATACCCTTTCGCTTGTGCTTTATTTCAAGACAGTTATTGTAGACAGAGTAGAATCAAAGTCAACTGGTTGGTACGATGCAGGCCACAATAAACACACCAGATATCCCACCTTTTGTCCTTAAAGTCCATGTTAAGTGAGCACTGATTGACAGCATCAAGTGATTTAGATTCCTTCACAAAGTTTTCTGGCTTTTGGTAAATGAAGTACATTTCTGCAAGCAGTTTTCATTTTGGTCTTCACATATTTTCACAATATTTTTTCAGGTAAAATATATGTTGGTACTCTGTTTGCCAGTAGATAGAAAAATATTAAAACGTGAGCGTCGTTAGTGGTTGACACCTTTTAATGGCTGAAAAGATGATAACAAATAACTAGCTTCAAGACTCTAAGTGTGGCACCCCACAACGAGTGCGTCACAGGAAGGTATTGCATCCCTGACTGAAAATGTAATATCTTCCGTCTCAGTGATGACATGGTTAAACCCAGAGCTCCAGACACCACACAACACACTAGACGCAGAGGGCCAATCAGGTCCTGGTGGGAGGAGTGTAAGGTGTAGTGTGGGGGAGAAGTTAGAAACGTAGGAGAAGTGTTGGAGGAGAAGGAGAAGAAGCAGGGACCTGCACAGTGCAGTGCAGCCCTGAAACCAAACTTACCGGCTGAGCACCATTAAGCGGTGACCCAGACCGGAACATGGGCAGCTACCGAGCGGGTTAAAAGATACCCGTGCCCAACCCACCGGACACCGGGACCGAGGCGAACAGGCAGACTCCGGAGTGAAGGAATTCCTTCTTAGGAGCACCTCATTGCAGCCGCAACCTAGCCATCTTGCTAGCGAGATACCCACCATAGGGAAACAGGCCCCGCATAACCGGTTAGTACCCGGTAGGGAATCCTTCAGAAGTCTTCCCCGTACCTCGAACTGGCGCACCAAGGTGACACTGGCAACCAATATAGAAAGGTTAGACAAAGGAGGAACACCTTGGAGCTCTGGACTAAGATCAGTCACCACTGAGACCACCCGGTGCGTTACCTAAAGACTGTATACCGTGTACCACACCAACCGTTACAGAGGAATCTGGTGTCCTTGCCTTTCTTCAAAACTGTTACCAACACTCAGCAACTATTGAGCTGCCGTATTCCATCGAGTGCAGCTCCTGGCCCCAGGGACTCCTGCTCATCCTGTGGGGAGCATACCATCTAGCTGCCGCACATCCCCCGGAGGCCCAAGCAGCGCCGGTGCATTCATCGGACTCCCACAGGTGGCGTCACGACAAACAAGAATCATCCCCATCCTTCAATCCCTTTTGATCTGACCACCGGGCCCCACAGCCTCAGGCGCGGAACCGTGACGAGGGAATCATCGCCTGAGACGTGAGCATCCGGCAACGGTGAGTCATAAGCCCTCTTCATTCGGCATAATAATGATACAAATTCTGAAGACATATTTATATACAACAGAACATAGGATAGTGCAGTAAATAACACCAGTGATGTGAAACTGAGTGGTCAGTGTTGGGGAAGAGCAGCTGGGGTGAGAGATAAGAAGCGTGATAGTTTTATTGTCCTTCGATTGGTGGTCTGGTCCTCCATTTGAAAATTCTTAGTTGATGTAAAAAAACATAAATCCATGCAACATATTCATTACTGCTCTGAATGTGTCAAAGGTTATCATCAGTTTGCATTCCCAGGCTCTTCTGTCTCCTTGGGATTTAAAATAACCTATTTACATCAATTATAGAATCTTCAAATCCAGGATCAGACCACCAACAGCAAAAAACAGGGCAAGGATTAGGGATGCACCACACACTTTCCCAGAAACATTTGAGTATGCATATATGCATCTGCACTAATCTGATCCTCCCACTCCCGGCTCAAAGACTACTCCCGAGGCTGCACCAATTCTCTGCAATGCTCTACCCCAAGAAATGAGGACTATCCACAACTTGAATGGCTTTAGACGCTCCATAAAAACACATCTTTTTAAGGTGGTCTATCATGCTCCCTAATAGAAGTCCTTTGTACTGTAGATAGCCCATTCACTATCTCTCTCGACATAACTGTTCTACAAACTGCACAAAACCTAAAAGATGTACACAGATTGTCTGATGAGCATTTGTGGAGCCCACTGGGACGGGGTTATCATGGCGGTCCTTGGTCCGGACCATGTCCCGAGCCCACAAGTAAAAGGGGATATTTACAGGGATTGTCGTAACACCAACCACGGGTTGTGGCCAGTGAGGGGACCACCGCTGCTGCTGTTCCCGCCAGGAGGATGGATGGATGAAGCTGCAGCTAGATGGATGAGCCTGCCGTGGGTCAGGGCTGCTCCTGACAGGGTGTAATGATGTAATAAGGTTCTGCATGCAGGGAATCACACATGGGAGACTGAAGTTCACCGGGTTTTACTAACAAGCTCTTTCTCGGTACAAACAGTTCACGGGACAGTTCTTTAACATGGGTAACTACAGTCATTTAACCATCTGCAGCCAGGTTTCCCTTCTGAGACCCTTCTCTTTCTCTGGTACCTTTCAGGCTCTTACTGTGCTTCCCTTCTCCGTGGGCTGTATGGGGGGGCAACTCGGTCCCTTGTCTGGCTTCCCCCCGGTGTGTGTGGGTTCTATGTGCTGCTGATCCTCCAGCCCGTGTGTTAGGACCTGGAATCAGAGTCCCCCGTCGGTGTGTCTGGGATCCGACATATAGCTGCAGTCCCCTCAGAGCTGACTCTCTGGTCCCAGCCTAGCCTTGGGAGTCCCTGTGTTGCGGGGGATCACCGGGCCCTTTCCTACCCGTGTGACTTCTGCACTAGGAAGGGATTCTCCTCACCGTCATTCTCTGGCACCGCTGCCGTGTTCCTCGGACCCAGCTGTACTGGTCCGGTCTTTCCCTACCTTTGGGCTGCAGGCTATGGAGCGGGCTTTCTCTCCAGGGAACTGTGTCTCACAGGATTCTGCACCTCCAGGGAGCCTCAAGCCTTCCGGGAAGTGTCCCTCTGTCTGCTCTTTTCTATTCGGCACCCACTGGCCTACTTGGTCTTTTCTGCTCAGCTTACTCCGGCCTACTGACTAACTCCTCCTAGTGTTCCCTTTTTATCCCAGTGCTGTTACCTTGACTACGTCCCACCCACTATGACTGGCCCTACCACCCCTTGCCCTCCTAGAGTCTCGGGCTCCGGGTCGGGTCTTGTGCCCGTGGGTGTGTTGTGAAGGTGGTTTGTTTGTAACCTGTCTCCACTTGCCTGGCTGCAGCTCCTACCTGTGGCCACCCTGGTCGCAGAGGCGCCACACATTCATGTAACCTTATTTCTATCCCCCATTTCCTCAAGATGCCTGGACCATCAGTGTAAAAGCCCCTGTACTTTGTGTAACCCCCATCCCGTTGTAGATTGTAAGCTCTTTTGAACAGGGTCACCTTTATTTATTGCTTTATTTATTGTATTGAATTTTTTACATTGATTCTATGCTTATTGTATTGTATCCAACTACTGTACTGTATTTTTTCTCTTCTGTAATTACTTACTGTATTGTATTGTGTATTTTCTGTTTTCGAACCAATGTATTGTAAAGCACTGCGGAATATGTTGGCGCTATATAAATAAAGATTTATTATTAGATTATTATAAAGCTTAATTGTAACACATGTGATTTTAGGTTCTGTGGAGCTATTTAAGAAGGTTCGTGATTACTTGTATCATGCCTATGACTAAGGACTACCGAAACGCGTAAGGCGGGGACCCTGCGTGGCCAACAAAGTTCAATGTTTTTAAAAATGGACCTGAAATAAAGATGTTTTGATTTTACGTAGGAAGTGAGCAGCCAGAATTTCTTTTTCATTTGGACTTCTATCGGTGGTTGCTTTAGTCCGGCAGCGAAAGGATCCTTGGAACAGATGGTGATCAGGTTTCCCATTTCCCCTTCCCTAATTATTGATAAAGTTCATTAGTATCCCAAAATAAAATTGGTAGAGAAAGTGAAATAGCAAATAAAGAAGAATCATAAAGGAAAGTCTTCGAGTGTATAAGCTGAAACTGTAGACTCCAAACAATATTTCTGTAGACAGAGGTAGCTGTTTAGATACAGTAATGTCATCAATTCATCCTTCACTCCAAGGGATAGGTGAACACCATGAAGGTGAAAACATTTTTCCTGAACACAGGAATGGAGATAATAAAATGTAACACCTAAAACTGTCAATAAAAAATAGGACAAAGATAAAAACAAAAATAGTCCAGACGAAAGATTGATGTGAGATTGATGGTGGGGTTAAAAAGCTTCACAATCAACTACATCAGGGACCTCATGCAGATTACCTGGAAAATGATTTTCTGGAAATAGTAAAGGACTTTGATAAATGGGAATATATCAGCCAAAGTAAATCTAAAAAATATAAATGTGAGGTAAATGATTGTGAAACAAATAAAATATTTAGGCCGGCTTCACACCACGGCCAGATCCGATCCGGGGCTGTCAGGGGTGAACTTGACAGCCCTGGACTGGATCTGGACAAAAACCGGAGGGCCAAACATGCCCTCTGGTCCGGTGTGCAGCCGGATGCCTCAATTGCAGCCGCAGCTGCTGATAATTCAGGACCGCGGCTTGCAGGGAGCGAGCTGCGGCTCCTGAACTGTCAGCAGGGGACAGCTCCGTAGTGCTGAGCTTCAGCACCTGGCATCCGGCTCCCGGATGTGGCTCCAGCGTGATCCGGCGCCATAGACCCCCATGTTAGGGGACACTGGATCACACCAGACCGGAAGGATCTGGGAGCATCCAGGAGGATCAGCTTTTTTTCCCCGGACACAAAAGTGCTGCATGCAGCACTTTTGTGTCCCGGAGAAAAATCTGAATCCTCCCGGATTCTCCCGGACAGATGGAAGCCGGATGGCAGATAGCTGCCATCCAGCTCCATCATTTTCATTCATTCCAGATTTGTTTACATTCACCTACACATGTCTTTCTTTCATACTTAAGTTTACATAATTGTTCACCTTAAGTTATATGTACTCTGTGTAAACCACATTTTAATTTACCGTAATAGTTATTTAGCCCTTGTTATGCTCATTCACATATTTTTCCATATAGTCTATATCCTTACTCTTCACCTTTTCCATCTCATTGGTACATTCACCACCTAGTGTGTCCTTATGTTTTAATTTGATCACCACTTCATATTGCCTCCTGCTGATGGTTGTGTGCATGTGCTGCTGGCAAAGCACATTTTATTCTGAGGTGATTGAGCAGCCTTTCAATGTGCCTCCTTATCAGTTATGTGGCTGGCAATTAAAGCCACAGCACCCATTGTTGGACATGCAATATATTAAGGCAGCTGTCCCCCTCCTTTACAAGCCTCTGCAAGAAGAAAACATGGTGTTAGGCTAGGACCACACTTGGGAACCTGCATCTGCTAACTGGATCCGTTACTGGATCCAGTTTTGTTCCTTGTCAATTTTGAGGCATTTGTAGCCCTAGCATTAATGCATGCATTATGTATGTACCATGCGTTAATGCATGCGTTTCCCATAGACCCCCATGTTAAAAAACGCATTCGTTTTTGAAAATGCACCAAAAAACGTTGCAGACCCTATTAAAAACAGTTTTCTCAAAAACGCAATGCGTTAAATGGATTGCACTTTTGCACACTTTTGCAATGCATTTTTTGGATTGGAGTCATTGGGTGCATTAATGGATGTTTTTTTACACATTTCCACTTGTCAAAAACGGATCCAGTTAGCGGATTGCAGTCGCAAGTGTGGCCCTGGCCTTAGGCACACTGAGTTCTGGGAGAGGAGACCTGGACCCACTGGACCACCAAAGTGGAGGCTGACCCATAGGTAGGAACAAACTGGAGATGTCAGTAGAGTAAGAGCAAAGTCTTTAATGAGAAAACTTGCCAATACAGTCTGGGTGGTGCACATGACTGGGTACAGTCAATGAGAATTAGGCATCAAGCTCAGAGCAGCGAGGCTACTGAGAGTTAGTCCAGGAGTCAAGATGCCGGGTCTGGAGAAGCGGCACCCTGGCCAATGGAATAGGCACAGTAGACATAGTTAACCTTGAGACTGGCAAGTGCTGGTATAGTGAGTTTCGATTCAATGTGGCAGGTAGGACAGGAAGCGTACAGGCGAGTTGATCCTGAGGCAAACATAGCAGGCTCTAGGTGAGACAATAAGTATAGGTAAACAGGTATATGTTGCTTAGGAACCTCCCTAATGGGACAGGTGCCTTAAACAGAAGTAGTCACTGAGGCTGAGAGGTGATTAGAGGTGAAATTAAAGAGGACCTGTCACCCCCCTGATGCTTGGCAAACTGAATGCAGCACTGAATGCAGCATGTCTGTTGCATTCAGGGAAGGGGTCCTCATGTCTCTAGCCCCCATGTAAGCTTTAAAAAAAGACTTTAGAAATCTTGCAGTTCAGAGGTCGCCTGGGTGGGATCTTATTAAGAGGTCTTCCCTGCTGGCACAGCCCTCCCTGCCATCTCCTTGTGTGTTCCACCCCCTCTATGTGTCTGTTGCCACCTCCTGTTCTTCTGCGTCTGCCTCCTCTTCTGCTCCTGATGTCACACAGAACAGGAGCAGAAGAGGAGTGCAGATGCAGGTGACGCACACCAGGGGCCAGGGTTACTCCCGGTTTAGACAGGCGATTCTTCTCCTTCCTTGTCACGGGTGGACCGCGCCTGCCGGTAGTGGGGCCCGGTGTAGTGCAGATCAAAATTGAGGACGTCTTACGGGAACAGATTAAAGGGGGGTTTAATTTGTTTTCTTCGTGACGCCACCTATGAGTAGATTCGGTAAGGGCTACCGACGCTGCGGAACCTCCCGGGGTGATGGACAGCAGCAGGATGTTACGCTCCCCACAGGCTGAGCGGTGATCCCCGGGGGCTGGAGCTGCTCAAGATGTTGTGCGGCAGCTGCGGTTACCTTTAGTTAATGACGGACAGTTCATAAGGAGACACGGACACAGATAGTCTCTGCAACGGTTCTTTACTGTAACCAGCAGGCAGTACATGGCTTACAGTGGTTGAGTAGAAGACCGGGTGGACTCAGCAGTGATAGTGCTCCTCAGAGATCCGCAGTGTACCTCCTTTCTACCTCCTTAGCTTCTCTTGCCAGCGTCGCCCAGGAATACCAGGTCGGGTACGGGGAGGCTGCTTCAATGCCCTATCCATGATGTACGTTCTGGATGCTTTGGGGAGCCTTGGGTCCCTCAGTGGGTACACCGCTGGTTAGACGACTGGAAACTGGCTGGTGGTGGGGTGCTCCTATAAAGCTACTCCTCCACGGGGCTGGTTCGCGTGGCAGAGGTGAACTGCTGCCAGCTTCGGTACCAGTGAACCGGCTGTGAGTTGTGGGCACGGGAGTCTTTTGGGAACCCGTGTAGAAATGCCCATTCCCGGTGGTTAAGGCCTCAGGTGCTGACACCCGACCGGTGACGGCCCAGGGGCCCGCACGGAGTGCGGAGCCCCCGCTCCTCTCCAAGTTCTGTGTTCTAGCTCTGCTCTAGATTCCAGACTCTGTTCAGACTCTTTCTGTCTAGATTACTGTGTGTTCTACTTCACTACCCTAACACTCCACCCACCAGGACCTATGATTGGTCCCCTGTTCTAGGTGTTGTATGTTGGGTTGGATCTCAGAGTTAACTATTGCACTGCTTTGTCAAGAGAATATTGCGGCTGCAATACTCCCTTGTGACGCACTCGTTGCGGGGCGCCACACTCCCCCTTGGTTAAATCAGCTTGTCCCCAAGCGTCAAACTACTCACATTACAGAGGTTTTTACATTTTTATACATATATGACACACTTTTATTAAAATAGAAAAACAGGTAAAGATATGCTTTGGTGATATAAGCAAAGAAACAGGTAATCACTTTGTGCGGACCCGGCGGGCGGTCGGCTGTACTTTAACTAGAGTCCAGGCTGTAGCCGCAAGATCACACAGTCAATGATTAACGGTAACAGAGTCATTGATGAAGTTCAAGTTTTAAAGTCACTGGCTCTGAGGGTGATGGCGCACCCGGATAGCGAACCACCCATCTGCACAAGCATAGCGCTCGTAGGTGATTACATCGCCCCGGTATAGGTCGCGATCGGGATGTCCTCTTGGCAAGTTGGACTCAACGTCCCGGCGCCCCACAAACACCTCCTCATTCAAACCCACCTCCCGAGCGAACCCCCACCCGGTATTTAAGTTAAAGGTGGAAATTCTACCTTCACGGCGGAGTTCATCAGGCAGCGGCGGCTGGCGGCGAGCCTCGGCACGGGCCTCCATGTTGGCGCGTTCTCGGGCTTGCCACTCCTCTCGTCGTCTCTGGCGTATATCTCCGTCGTTACTGCTCGGGGTGTAGAGATGAGTAATGGAGCTGGTGGTTTGGCGGGAAGCTTGAACTTGGCGGGCTGTCTGTATCGGAACCCGGTGGAACGGCACAGGGGAAGGTGTCGGCAGTGCACCCGACCAGTGTACCCGAGCTGTGTGCCCGGAAGGAAGTTCTTTGTTGTCTCCCCAAGCGAACCCGGTGTCGAAATCCTCAGCGGTGCTGTGGGTCTCGTCGTCATCCTCTCCGACCTCTTCCTCGATGATCACATCAGGCTGCTCGATGATGAGAGATATTAAAGCTTGTTCCGTTGTACAACAGGGCGGTGGTGCTGCGGATCCTTCCGTAGGGACGTCCTGCAGGGCTTCCAGGCAGCCTGCCTCTTCATCTGTTTCCGCAGGTAGAGGTGTTTCAATCCCGGTTACCAGGTAGGCCTCGGCAATGGCAAGGGAAGCCTCCGGTACGGGGACAAAACAGGCGACTGTCTCTGTAGTGGTGAAACATGTCGCGGGTTCCTCAGTGGGAACCTGGTAGAGATCTAGTTCTTCCATGGAGCGTGTTATGAGCTCCAGCTCAAGAACGGAATCGGTTGCGATGTTGGTCGCTGGAACGGGTCGAGTTGCGGCCTCCACCGGAATGACACAGTCTATTGGCTCAGGTGACGGAGCAGGACAGGTGGTAGGCGAGGGTGAGGCGGTCGAGAAGCTGGTGACGTCGTCTGGGCTTGGAGAAGCTGTACCCGGTCGGCTCTGCTGCATCGCATGGTGTAGTCGTCTGCCTAGGGTCGCGCTCCAGCTACGGATCGTCCATTCCACTGTCTCTAGTAACCGCACCCGGAGGTCTTGTAGAGCCTCTAGCCAGAAGTCGGGGCTGCCATCTATGGTAAGGGCAGGATCCGGACCCGGTTGGCTGACGGCTGCTCTGGCCTCCGCCTCGACCTCCCGCATCAGGTCTTGGAGTCTCATGCTGGCCATTCTTCTTTGGAGGGAAACCACACCCGATCAACCGGTAAGACGTTCTGGTTGAGCTGGTCAAGAATTCCGTCTGTGTGTCTATGTATGACACTCCCATCTCCTCTGGGCTTTTGTAGTCCAATCGTGGGAAAAGTCTTTGGGGTCCGCCCCCATGGTTGATTCGAGCAATCAGGGCGGACAAAGAGTTTGGCGCCTTTTGTCTTTGGCCCTCCCACAGTGAGGGGGGGGTTGACTCACTCCTGGGCTTCACGTGGCGGCTTCTTGTGGCGGGAACGCCATCTTGGGCGCCATCTTGACCCAATGGTGTAAAGGCGGGAAAGTTCTTTTAGGGACGAACAAAGTCCAATTGTAGACAATAAAGTCCAGTTTAAGCACAATATACCCGTTGGGTAACGGGCCTGCTCGTATCCTGTTCGTGACGCCATTTTCTGACGCACACCAGGGGCCAGGGTTACTCCCGGTTTAGACAGGCGATTCTTCTCCTTCCTTGTCACGGGTGGACCGCGCCTGCCGGTAGTGGGGCCCGGTGTAGTGCAGATCAAAATTGAGGACGTCTTACGGGAACAGATTAAAGGGGGGTTTAATTTGTTTTCTTCGTGACGCCACCTATGAGTAGATTCGGTAAGGGCTACCGACGCTGCGGAACCTCCCGGGGTGATGGACAGCAGCAAGATGTTACGCTCCCCACAGGCTGAGCGGTGATCCCCGGGGGCTGGAGCTGCTCAAGATGTTGTGCGGCAGCTGCGGTTACCTTTAGTTAATGACGGACAGTTCATAAGGAGACACGGACACAGATAGTCTCTGCAACGGTTCTTTACTGTAACCAGCAGGCAGTACATGGCTTACAGTGGTTGAGTAGAAGACCGGGTGGACTCAGCAGTGATAGTGCTCCTCAGAGATCCGCAGTGTACCTCCTTTCTACCTCCTTAGCTTCTCTTGCCAGCGTCGCCCAGGAATACCAGGTCGGGTACGGGAGGCTGCTTCAATGCCCTATCCATGATGTACGTTCTGGATGCTTTGGGGAGCCTTGGGTCCCTCAGTGGGTACACCGCTGGTTAGACGACTGGAAACTGGCTGGTGGTGGGGTGCTCCTATAAAGCTACTCCTCCATGGGGCTGGTTCGCGTGGCAGAGGTGAACTGCTGCCAGCTTCGGTACCAGTGAACCGGCTGTGAGTTGTGGGCACGGGAGTCTTTTGGGAACCCGTGTAGAAATGCCCATTCCCGGTGGTTAAGGCCTCAGGTGCTGACACCCGACCGGTGACGGCCCAGGGGCCCGCACGGAGTGCGGAGCCCCCGCTCCTCTCCAAGTTCTGTGTTCTAGCTCTGCTCTAGATTCCAGACTCTGTTCAGACTCTTTCTGTCTAGATTACTGTGTGTTCTACTTCACTACCCTAACACTCCACCCACCAGGACCTATGATTGGTCCCCTGTTCTAGGTGTTGTATGTTGGGTTGGATCTCAGAGTTAACTATTGCACTGCTTTGTCAAGAGAATATTGCGGCTGCAATACTCCCTTGTGACGCACTCGTTGCGGGGCGCCACACAGGAGAAGAGGGGGCGGCGGCAGACACATAGAGGGGGCAAAACACACAAGGAGATGGCGGGGAGGGCTGTGCAAGCAGCCAGGACCTCTTAATAAGATCCCACATCCCACCCAGGCAACCTCTAAACTGTAAGGATTCTAAAGTCTTTTTTAAAGCTTACATGGGGCTAGAGACATGAGGACCCCTTCCCTGAATGCAACAGACATGCTGATTTCAGTGCTGCATTCAGTTGGCCAAGCAGCAGGAGGGTGACAGGTCCTCTTTAAGAACAGATGTACTGACCCTTTAAGAAGAGTGAATTGGCGGAGCTCGTGACCTAAGCATTCTCCTGGAGGCTCTGCAGGAAGGACGCAGACCTCGGGAGGAGAAGGAGGAGGACGAGTGCTGTGATGTGGCGCTGGTTAAGTAACCTAAGAGTGACTATAAGCAGACCGAGTAAGACCACGTTATGGACACAGATCTCCCTGCTTAGTGGAGACCGGCGCAACGGTGTCCATGGGGCAGACAGAGAGCACAGAGATGTATGATGGGCACCGACCTAGGGATGGTTGGTCCCACAGAAAGGGGTATGACAGTTCCCCCCTCCCTACTCCTCTTCTTTCTCCTCCCAATTAGAAACTTCTACAGAAGATGAGTTGCATTAATATTATCCTCAGATTCCCATGTTCTTTCTTCAGGACCAACCCCTTTCCAGTCCAGCAGGAAAAGAGTTTCCTTACTTCTGTTTTTCATGGCCAAGATGTCCTATACTTCATAGACTTCGTCAGAGGTGACAGGAGGAGGAGAAGTAAGAAACATAGGACCACCTGCTTTAGGAGGGAAACATGTAAGGAATTGTGAATGTGCATAGATTGTGGCAGTTAAAGACTTTAAGACACCTCATTTATCCTCCAAAGGACCTTGAAGGGACCAATGTAGCGAGGACTCAGTTTGAAGGCACTTTGAAGTGAACATACTTAGAGGAGAACCACACCTTGTCACCAGGGCGAAAGAATGGAGAATCCAGATGTCCCTTATCCACATGCTTCTTTATCCAACTAGCCACTAGCCACTTGGTTCAGGGAAATCTCCATCTCGGCCCATATTCGTGAGACGTCTCTGGCAAGAGATTCAGTTGTTGAGTTGTCAGAAGGAAGAGCAACTGGAGTAGGGACTCCAGGGTATTGTCCGTACACGATGAAGAAAGGAGACTTAGTAGAGGACTCACTGATGTGGGTATTGTAAGAAAACTCAGCCTGTCCTTATATACTGCGTATATTTTATAGTTTATGTATCTTTTAGACTTATTATAGTCTGTCCTAATTGCCTAGGTTAAATTTTGATTGTTTAGGTCTGCTAAATGTTACACATTGCATCATATACCAACATGGCCTTTTTTCAAAAGTTGCTACAGTAAAGTTTTTTAGTTCATTCCTTGTGTGTGGGACTGTTTCTGCACAGGTGCTTTGATACTGCCCTACAGACCTACAGATACAGGCAAACATGCCGCAGGTCTCTGGCCTGACGGTCCTAGGTATGGAAGTGCAAGACACTACACATACTCGTGTAGAACAGGGCTGGCCAAGTACAGTCCTTGAGGGCTGCAAACAGTGCATGGTTTCAGGATTTACTTAGCTTTGCGCAAGGTTCTTGAATCATCACCTCTGCAGGTGATGAAATTAGCACCTGTGCAATGCTAAGGAATCCTGAAATCATGCACTGTTTGCAGCCCTCAAGGACTGTACTTGGCCAGCCCTGTTCTACAGGAGTGTGTGTAGAACACTCTACTATTACAGACACTAGGCTGGATCACTGGAAAGTTTGTACTTTCTTCTTTGCTTTATGAATGCGTTGAGCTCCCACCTTTTCCCTATGATTGTTCTGAATCTGGAGATTAATTAATCTGGAGGAACCATCTAATGGTGAGCTGGCTTTCAATTTTTCTTATGTATCTATGTAAAATGTTGTATTTTGTTTTATTTTACTATAATGTATAATGTAAATCCCGATTACTAGAAATCAGAAGAAATCAATCACTATTTTAATTGACCACATGGAAAGGAAACAGACACAAAAAACCCACATCACTCCATGTAAACACAGACCAAACAAGATAAGAGCGGGAGAAAAAACAAAACCCAAAATTAGTAAAACCCATCCTCACAAAAATGTAGCCCCATACAATAATGGAAAATCAGATTACAATAAGACTAGGAAATTAAAATAAGGAGGATTGGTAATTCGAGATGAGCGAACCTTTTGAACTTTGATTCAGTTTGATTATCCAAACTTCCAGAAGTTTGCTGAATAGTTTGGGGAACAAGTGGCGAATTTTTGAACGCCAAAAGATTCAATGGGAGAAAAAACCAAAGGCATAGAACAAACCGTAATGCAGGTGTCCTAAGGCGAGCTCAGGGAGGCCAGAAACCACCTGTGAAGCAGAAGGGCTAAAATGCCCAAAAGCTGCCAAAACAGCTCAAATTAGTGTCTGACTAGATGACTGAACAGAGGCAGGGGCGGGTAAGCGGTGACATCATCGCTGACAACCGTTGCCTTAGTAACCTAATAAGTGGTTACTATAACAATGATGCCCGCAGCAAGAGACAAGCAGCTCCTGAATGAGCGGCTAGTACAGAAGCCGCAGGAGTTAAGGCCCTGCTTACTGGCGCTGCTTACCGATAACAGCAGCGCTGGCAAGCAGGGAGTTAACTCTGCCGTCACTGCTGCTCCTCTATGCGCCACTCATACAGGAGCAGTGGTAACAGCAGAGTTAACTCCCTGCTTGTAAGACTAAGTTTGTATTACCCCTTTATTACCCAGCGTGCCACCGCCACCAGGGCCGTTGGAAGAGAAGGTAAGGCGCCTGGATAATAACGCCAGGTTGGTTGCTAATAAAACTAATGTTTACTGCCACCAAGCAGAATCACTGTCCAGATTCAGGAAATACACTCTGACTACAACAGTCAATCACAGAAGCTCCCAAACAGTGTGAGCTTCTTTGATTGGCTGTTTGTCTGACAGTGCAGTGAATATGTAATTATCTTAATTGGCGTCCCCGAAAGTAGCAGCAGGAGACAGGTGAACTCGATCTACCTATTCTATCCTATCTATCCTGTGTATTGTATTCAATCACTCTATTCTGTCAACTCTATTCTCACTTTCTCCAGCATGAGAAATGCCATGTTAAAATTGCATTACACACGGACAACACACGGACAGCACATGTGATCCAAGAAAATATCGGACACTCGCATAGCAGTTGGATTCAGAGTGTTCAGATTATAAATCCAGTAAATCTCCACTTGCCATCCTTAATTTTACAGATAATGTCATACATGGTAATAAAGTATTGTGCCGTCTGACAAGCTAAGGGTTACTACATCTGTATTTGTTATCCTTTTATACCCACTAATCCATATAAGCGTGGACATTAACTCAGGTATAAGATATCACAAAAGAAAAAATTATAAATATTTGGCTTAAAATATCATTTTATTGAATATATTAATTTAAAATATATATTTTAATGCATATGTGTAAGTGGGGACAGATAAACACAGAAATTACCACACCATAGTACTATCATGTGTAATCATAACTTTAATAGCAATCTTATGCACCATATACAAGAAAAATCTAGGTTGGAATTGGTATAGTTTACGAACTAAAATATATCCGTTTCAGTATATCAGGTTAGTATAGTCAAAAATGGTACAAGTACATGGACATCTAATAAAGATAACTGACCCACGCGAGGGTCATGGGGTACCGGGATCCCGGGCGTTGATTAACGGAACTTTCACTGGTGGCCTGTGCCCGGGCCTGTGGCACTGGTGTTTGCTGAAAAATGTGTAAAAATAAAATAAAAGAATAAAGCACAATGTTCGGGACGTCACCCACGGTATCCGGTAATGATACCGGCGCTGCTGCAGACCTCTGGGGATGATGTTGAGGCAGCTAGCTGGTAATGCTTCACGTAGGTGGAGTGGGATGCCTGGGGCAGTAATGGACGAATGGAGAATTCACACAGTGAGGCGGCTCATCAGGTGGAGCTGCAGCCTGACAGTCTCAGGGAGCAGTAGTATGGCTCCTCCGGCGCAAGCAATAAACACACCACACAGCCATAGTCTCTGAACCAGGTTTTACTGGTGACACAGTGCAGAAAAGGGGTGATATTGTATGAGCGCTACAGTTATAACACAGGACACCGCTCTGTATAATTACCTCTAGGCTTTAATCAATCAATATGGGATTCCAAATCTCCACAACGCGTTTCAGCGCTTATTGCGCCTTTCTCAAGTGATTCACTTGAGAAAGGCGCAATAAGCGCTGAAACGCGTTGTGGAGATTTGGAATCCCATATTGATTGATTAAAGCCTAGAGGTAATTATACAGAGCGGTGTCCTGTGTTATAACTGTAGCGCTCATACAATATCACCCTTTTTCTGCACCGTATATCTTCCCGACCGGGAAGCGTGATATGAAGCAGCTTGGAACACAGGACCTTGCCCACGTCATATAAACACACCCCGCAAGCTGTCACGTGGCTCAACAGCATCCATCTAACAGAATCTTTCGGCATCGGGCCAGCGTGGAGCTCCCACAGGATCGATCTATACCCACGAACCAGTTGTGCGGTCTGGCACAACTGGACCAGGTGAGCACAGGGGTGTTTTAACCGACCCCCTGATTCATTTTTAACAGCAGTGTGGCGCAACTCTCTTTTTTCTTTTATTTTACTGGTGACACAGGCAGCAAAACAGTCTTTACACACACAGTTCACAGGTACGGCTGGCCTGGGTAGTCACCAGAGGATTAGGATGTTTCACAGGCGACCCTCTGTGATGTGCCTGCTTTGCCTTTCATCTGTCCTACGTTCCCACACACAGAGCCCACCGCTGGTCCCCACGGATCCTTATGGAGTCTAACGCCCTTGGAGCCTCCGGTGTGGAGTCGTCACCTCTGGCCTCCTCTTGGAGTCTTTGCCTCTGGGCCCCTCCTGGAGTCTATCGCTCTCCGGGCCTCCTCGATCTTATACGGGGGCCTTAGGGGAATTATGCCGGGGTTGTCGCGACCTCTGAAGAGGTGCATGCTGTCCGGTTTCTGCAGCTCGGGGATGAACACCCACACTGCCTCGGAACCAGCCCTCCAGTGTCGGACTGGATTCCTCCATCTGGTAGATGTACCGGCACGGATTTGGGTGTACCTCAACACCCTAGGATCCCCTTTGGTTCCCGGGTCACTGCTCCTGAAGTGCCCTCCACTGCACTCCTCACAGGGTACCCCTCCAACGACCTTCTTCGACTCACTGACTAACTTTCCCTCTCTCCATTGTACCACCTAAGCGCCTTCCACCAGGACCGGTTCCCTAGCAACAGATTAACCTATTGGTCCCCTGACCTAAGGCGTGTGGATGCGTGTGGTGAGAGTCCCATGTTGACATCCCAGTCCCCTGGTCACAGGGATACTACACACTCTGGTCTGGGTGCAGTACTCCTCCGTGGCGTCCCGACCAGTGGGGTGCCACATAACAATCAAAATAAAATAAAATAATATGATAATAAAATATTTAAGTGCAGAACAATCAATCAGAAGCTGTCTAATCGAGAGTCACAAACAAGAGGGTAACACTGAGAAGTAACTAAATTATGTTTACAGGACTCGGGCTATGTTCACACTGGATGTTTTTGATTCATCTTTGGTTTTGCTTTTTTTTTTTTTAAAACGGCACCAAAATCGGATCAGTCCCTGCATTTGCCAGTAAAGTCAACGGGATTTTCAATTTGCCATGAAGACGTCAGCGTTTTTGACTGATGTGTTAGTGGTGCAGAAAGCACAACCAAAAAATAATAAGCGTCAGTTTATCCACTACGCTTTTCGCATCACCAATACTCCATTACTTACCCTCCCCACGATCTCACGGTGAGCTCCAGCGATGTCTTCTTTCCAGGCATCAGCAGGACCTGCAGGTACGGTACTGACAGGACCTGCCCATGTTACTCAGCCCTGAGAGTCACATGGCCAAGGTTCTTTAAGTACTTGTACTACTCACGGACAGGTCTTACTGATGCCCGGAAGGAAGACATCGCCGGGGCTCTCTGTGGGATCGTCGAGGAGGGTAAGAAAGTGTGTGTGTGTTTTCGTCTTTGTGTCTGTCTGTGTCCCCCGAAAACTGAGAAATAAAGCAACACAAACGGATGATGTCTTTGTGAAGCTTTTTTGCAAAAAGAAGATCTGTTTTAGTGCAGCAAAAGCACCAAAAACGGATCAACAAAATGGAGCACAAATGCTCTGTCTGAATGAGGCCTAATATGTCCCACTAGTCAGTGGCGGACCCATACCCCAGGGGGCCCTGGTGCAGCCACGTTGAGGAGTGGGGGGGGAAGCTGGTGGGTCAGCGCGGTCCAGGGGAAGAGTCAGCGCGGTCCAGAGTGGGGGGTGCTGATGGCATCGGCGCGGTCCCGGGGGGGTGCGATGTGGTGCTGGCGTTTGCGGTGGCTCTCCTACCTGCGCGAGTGCGCTCCTGGGAGTTGGAGGGGCAGAGGAGAAGGGGGACGGGATCAGGCAGGGGAAGCGGGAAGCTTTCTGCTTCCCTTGCCTGACCCTCCTCTCCTCTGACGGCGGCTTGCGGGGGTTGGCTGGGGGCCCCCCTGCAGGCCTGAAGGGGCCCCCTAGCCGGTCGGGGCCCTGGTGCAGCTGCACCAGCTGCACCACGGTAGTTCCGCCCCTGCCACAAGTGTACCAGAATGAGACACCTAAGTTAATATCCACAGATATAGTATAGGATAAGGCAGCAAGTGAACAAAACAGTACTTAATAGATTAAAATAATCAGGATGGCTCTCTAGTTGGCATGAGACCATAAATATGCAAATCATATATAAGATCACATAATGATTTATTTGAGCAATGTATAGGAGGGAACATCAAACTGAATTTTTGCCCAGTATGTGAAATGGGTGTTATCTGTACTGTAGAGTCATCAATGTTTTAGATCTGATGTTTTTATTAGTGATGGGCGAATCCTAAATTACTCGGAATCGCTTGACTCTAGCGAGTCCGAGCCCAGGACTCGCTACTCGTTGCGAGTCTAGCGAGTCCAATGTTAATGAATGGGGAAGCGAGTAATAGCGAGTAGTGTGAGATTTACAACTCGCAGATGTGTCTCGGAAGCTTCAGCCTGAAGCAATCCTAGTTTTGTCATTTATTTGCATTGCTCGTTTACTTTGTAAGTAATCGCTGACTCGCACAGATAAGAGTCCTGTCTCCTCTGTGTTGGCTGCCAGCTCCAGGGTCCTAGAGCCCGCCTGCTGCCTGATGTAGCAGTGCTGAGATTGTTCTCAGTCTGCTCATTCCCTGTGTACAGACATGAATGTCTGTGCACAGAGATGATGTAGCAGAGCTGAGATTGTTCTCAGTCTGCTCATTCCCTGTGCATAGAGATCTATATCTATACACAGGGGATGTAGCAGAGAGGACATCGCGTTTTGTACTGCGTCGGACGGAAGAGGATTTTTTTAATTAAAGATGGAGTCCCTAATGGCTTTTTTTTTTATTTCTAATAAAAAATTTTCTTTGTGTTGTGTTTTTTTTAAAACAATTTAATAGAAATTCATGGCGGTCATGTCTAATATTGGCGTGACCACCATAAATTTCGGGCTTAGGGCCAGCTGATAATACAAAGCTGGCCCTAACCTCTTTATTACCCAGCGTGCCACCGCTACCAGGGCCGCTGGAAGAGCGGGGTTCAGCGTCAGAGGATGGCGCTTCAATGAACGCGCCATCTTCTGGGGCGGCTGCGGGCTGCAATTTGCAGCGGGGGGTGCCCAGAAAGCTTGGGCATCCCTGCGCTGCGGATTCCAGCCCCCAGCTGCTTAGCTGTACCTGGCTAGACATAGAAATTGCGCGGAGCCCCACGCATTTTTTTTAAATTATTTCATGAAATTCTGAGATTCTGACTCTGAGACTCTGACTCTGAAATTCATTAAATAATTTTAAAAAAATGCGTGGGGCTCCGCGCAATTTCTATGTCTAGCCAGGTACAGCTAAGCAGCTGGGGCTGGAATCCGCAGCGCAGGGATGCCCAAGCTTTCTGGGCACCCCCCGCTGCAAATTGCAGCCCGCAGCCGCCCCAGAAGATGGCGCGTTCATTGAAGCGCCATCCTCTGGCGCTGAACCCCGCTCTTCCAGCGGCCCTGGTGGCGGTAGCACGCTGGGTAATAAAGGGGTTAATACCAGCTTTGTTATACAAGCTGGTATTAAGCCCGAGATTCTTAATGTCAGGCCACGTTTGACCCAGCCACTAAGAATCTCCAATAAAGGGTTAAAAAAACACAGAAAATTTTTTATTTGAAATAAAAAAAAAAGCCATTAGGGACTCCATCTTTAATTAAAAAAATCCTCTTCCGTCCGACGTAGTCCAAAACGCGATGTTCTCTCTGCTACATGCACAGGGAATGAGCAGACTAAGAATAATCTCAGCACTGCTACATCATCTCTGTGAGCAGGCAGGTTCTAGGACCCTGGAGCTGCACAGAGAAGACAGCTGGACTCGGCTCGCAAAGAAACAGCAGTTACTTTGCGAGTTTCCCTGCTATCACTGGCACAGTAGCCAGTGATGACTCGCACGAGTCCAATGCAAACAATGGCAATCCTAGTTTTGTCAGCGTTTCTGACAAAACTAGGATTGATATTGATTTGCATTGGACTCGTGCGAGTCATCACTGGGAAACTCGCCGAGTACCGAGTCCTGCGAGTCCCTTACTACTCGCCGAGTAACGAGTCCTAGCGAGTAGATTCGCCCATCCCTAGTTTTTATCAATGATGGGGTGAGGTAGAAGCTCAATATATTATGTTATTATATTTATCCTAGGAATGCTCCTTTTACTGACCATGAAATGCACAGTTGTGCTCAAACGTTTACATACCCTGGCAGATTTTTGGATAACACAAAAACTTGTTTCCACTCATTATTAGTGGTTGGGTGAAGTCATTTATTGTCAAATTACTGATAAGTTTTCTCTTTTTAAATCATAATGACAACTAAAAACATCCAAATGACCCTGATCAAATGTTCACATACCCTGGTGATTTTGGCCTGGTAACATGCACAGAAGTTGCACAGAAGTTGACACAAATGGGTTTGAATGGCTGATAAAGATAACATCCTCACCTGAAACCTGTTTGCTTGTAATCTGTGTGTGCATAAAATCTGAGTGAGTTTCTCGGATCCAGACAGACTTTTTTATCCAGCCACTGACGTTTCTGGATTGTGCGTCATGGGGAAAGCAAAACAATTGTCAATGGATCTATGGGAAAAGATAGTTGAACTGTATAAAACAGCAAAGGGATACAGTGAACAAGGGCCGTGGACACCAGAAATGTGTTGCCTGATGCGTGATATTGTTATTCTCTGGTGATGGACTTGAAACCTTGAAATTGTTGATATTTTTCAGCAATGTTGGTTCTCAAGTCCTCAGACAGTTCTCCTCTTTCTGTTCTCCATAATTAGAGTGGCACATAGAGACACACAATGCAAAGCTTGACTCAACTTCTCCCCTTTTTATCTGGTTTCAGTTATGATTTTCATATTGCCCACACCTGTTACTTTCCACAGGTGAGTTTGATTGTGCATCACATTCTTGGAACTAACTTGATTTCCCACAATTTTTTAAAGGTGCCAACTATTCGACCATTTTTGGAGTGTTGCGTGAAATTTTACTCAATGTGCCTTTTTTTCTCTTCTTTTGTGTGTTAGTCTAATACACACAAAGAATTTCTGGAAGAAATATTTCATTTTCTGGAACAATTTCAAGGGTGTCAACATTTTTGGCCATAACTGTATCTATATATCACCTTGTTTAGACTGCCCCCAGGAAAACACACCCTAATTAATTGCATGGGAAAAGTCAAATGACTAAAGTGTGTGCATGGGGGAGTATTAGTCAAAGTCATATACTGCATATGTAATTAATCATGTGTCTTCAATATTAATATTTTTAAATTATTTCTAACAGCCATTTCCTCTCTATTGCTTTTATCGTCACTTACTGAACTCGCTAAATAGGAGCGAGGTGTGGATTACAATTATAATACTTTCTAGGAACATTTAATTAAAATAAAATAATGAAATAGTTTTAATAGTCACAATATTCTATATCAGGAAATAAAGTAGTCTAACTGTATGCCTTCCACTTGCCAAGCATTCAAGTCCTGATTTATTAATGGCATATCGTACTCCAGTGACAGTCTTAATGCAAGTTGTGTAGGAGTAAAATGCACCAAATTCATTATTAAAAGCAAGGTAATTACCAGTGCCATGCAACTTTCCCCTCCTTGCCAGAAACATTACTCCACTCATAAACAGGAGTAACATTTCTGAAGTAATGGGTGTCACCACTTTTGGTGAAATTGTTAAGTGGACATTGTCATTCCACTTACTGCCCAGACTCTCATCCCCCCGACTCTGCCCAATATGGTGGAGCTGGCTGAAAATCCTGTAAAACTATCAATTTTAGTCCAGTTTTGTGAGACACCTTTACTAACTGCTCCGTCTTTATGACTTTTGGGTTATAATGCTAAATTGAAAAGGCTTTAGCTATCTTTTTTATGAGGATGTTGTTAGGAAATGTGGAGCTATACATCCTTGCTCTCTGGCAGAATAATATTTGCCTAATGGGTAAGGTTAGTTTGCCAATATATAATTGTAATATCCCAGTGGCTTGTAAGCATGGGTATGCAAATTCCCATCTGTAAATAATTTAAAGTGTAAATTTAATTTCATTGAAAAAAAAAAAACAATACTGCACTGGTTGTTAATGATGGGTCACATAACAGCTAAGATAATGCTTTTTTGTGCCATATGACTTACTTTCTCACTCTTTACTGTAAGAGCAGTGAGACTATGGAACTCTCTGCCACATTCTGTTGTAATGAGTGAGTCACTACTAACATTTAAGAAGGGCCTGGATGCCTTTCTTGAAAACTATAATATTACCAGTTATATATACTAGATTCTTTGATAGGGCGTTGATCCAGGGAATTAGTCTGATTGCCGTATCTGGAGTCAGGAAGGAATTTTTTCCCCCAATGTGGAGCTTAGTGTTGCCACATGGGTTTTTTTTTGCCTTCCTCTGGATCAACATGTTAGGCTATGGGTTGAACTAGATGGACTTAAAGTCTTCCTTCAACCTTAAAAACTATGTTACTATGTTACTATGTTACTATTTCTCTGTGTTCTTTTTAAAACTGCATGTTATGTTTGTGTGGGCATGGCCAGCGTCTGCCAGCACTGTGTGTGTATTTCCACAGCTTCTGAGAGCAGGCTGATAGGAAGTAGTGTGGTCACATAACAGCTAGGATAATGCTTTTTTGTGCCATGTGACCTATTTTCTCACATTTTTCTGTACCCTTTTTAAAACTGCATTTTATGGTTGTGTGGGCATGGCCAGAGTCTGCCAGCACTGTCAGTATATTTCTACAACTACTGAGAGCAGGCTGATAGGGAGCATTGTGATGTGCTAACAGAGAAGGGGTTAACAGAGATTGTGATTGAACTGTGTGGATCCAGATGACAGAACAGAGAAGCTTGTGCCAAGGAAAGGGGCATTTGCACTGATCCTGACCTTCTGACATTGCTTAGCACTGTGCTGTAGCATGATGTAATCTGAAACATTGTCACCTCATCAGCTGCAGTCAGCAGTGTGGACGCTGTGTAGGCCTCGCCAGTGAAGCTTGAAGATTGATGTGACTGAGAATGAACATATGTCTGCTTCACACTCAGTCTAGTGGGGACACTTTGTGTGAAGTTTATGAATGGTTTTCCACCAGATTTAATTTATAAAGTATATTTGAAAGTTTATAAAAATCACTTGCTCTACATCATTATTAAATAAAAATTTAAACGGCAGTTACGCTTTAAGTAGATTGCCTAATAGCAGTTTGTCTCAAAGTTTAAAGGGATTGTCCCCTCTAAGGCATGTATAACTTATCAATACCCTTTGGGAACAAGATCACCGGGTTCATTTTCATACAGTTTAAGAGTCTCTGTGGTCTAGAAAGAACTAAAGGGTATACCAAAATGACAGAGAACTGTCAAAAAGAGTTATAGTAGAGTGAATTACTATAAATATACAAAGGATGATTGGTGATAATGTGGCGCCCCGCAACGAGTGCGTCACAGGAGGGTATTGCAGCCATAAATGCAGCAGCGATATTCTCTGACCCAGCAATCATCTGGTTAACTTAGAGATCCATACTCTGCATGCCTCACTTAGCATAGAGGGCCAATCAAGGTCCTGGTGGGCGGAGTGCAAGGGTAGTGTGTAGTGGAAGTTTAAGTTCAGACTGAGAGTGTGTCTGGAGGAGTCAGTCTGCAAGGAACAACCTAGAAGACCTCTGCAGAACTCCAGCTCTGCAACGTAGGAGATGGGGCTCGCACAGTCCCGTGCGACCCCCTGGCCACCTTCTGCCGGCCATCTCCCTACCAATCACGGGCATCATTATGCGGGCTAAAAACCATCCCGTGCCCTTATACAGCCGGTTTGCTGGTACCGAAGTTAGCAGCAGTTCAGCTCTGCTATGCGAACCAGAAGCGTGAAGGAGCAGCTTTACAGGAGCACCCCCACCACCGCCAAATCCAGTCATCTAACCAGCGGTGTACCCACCAAGGGACCCAAGGCTCCCCAAAACATCCAGAACGTATACCCCGAATAGGGCATTCAAGCAGCCTCCCTGTACCCGACCTAGTATTCCCGGGCGACAACGGCAACTTACTTAGTTAGAATGGAGGAACACCTATCACTGCTGAGTCCACCCGGTCTGCTATCTACAAACTGTATGCCATGTACTGCTTGCTGGTTACAGTAAAGACCCGTTACAGAGACTTACAGTGTCCGTGCTTCCTTATGAACTGTCTGTCCGCACTTCAAGGTAACCGCAGCTGCCGCACAACATCTTAAGCAGCTCCAGCCTCCGGGATCACCGCTCAGCCTGTGGGGAGCGTTCCATCTTGCTGCTATCCATCCCCCGGAGGCCTTGCAGCGTCGGTAAGACTTACCGAACTACTCATAGGTGGCGTCACGAATAAATTAACCCCTTAATCTGTTCCTACAAGACGTCTTCAACTCTTTGATCTGCACTCAACCGGGCCCCACTACCGGCAGGCGCGGTCCACCCGTGACAAGGAGGAAGAAGCTACTGCCTGTCTAAACCGGAGTCCCCGGCCACGGTGAGTCAATAAAATAAGGGTAAAAGAGTGGTTAAGAGAGTTAGAAAAAGTAAGGCTCCATTAAGAGTGGGGTTATCCCACCTGTTACTTGCATGTGTTTCCAGAACAGGTCTAGTCACCATTGTTTCCACCTGGTCAGCGGGGAGGGGGTGCAGATAGATCTTGCAGGAATTTGACCCTGTGGTGTGCTGCTGGGTTTAGCTTCCCTGACGAATCTCCTGCTAACAAGGGATATATTAAGAAGTCTTTCCCTTCCTATGGTGCCTGAACTTTGTTCCTTGTACTTCCGGTGTTAAGTGTTCTGACTAAATATGTAGAGAAATGAAAGCTGACAATGCTGTATATAATATATCCACCATTCACTTACATCCACATGGGTGCCCTTGATACCAGTATAACATGGTTATAATAGAAAAACAGAAAATAAAAATCTCAGCATAACGACTTCAAAATCCATGGAACAAAATATGCTTAATTTATGTAAAGCAGAGCCCATGGGCTACCTTACTCATTTCTGCAATAAAAATATGCCCTTTGTCAAAACCCATGAAGTGTTCTGAATTGTCTCTCCCATCTTTTATCTAGCTTGTTTCCTCATTTTTGTTTGACCTCTCTGCTCCTGACCTCAGCTCTTTATTCCGACCCTGTTCTGCCTTCCCCAACTACGGATTGTTTGACTATGTTTTGACTATGTCTCAGCCTGTTCCTTCTGTACCTTTGACCCTTCCTTTATCCATAAGCTCGCTGCAAGTCTGGGAACTGTCCTGTGAGTGGTACCTGGCAACTACCTGCAACCCAGCCTATCTTCACCATCTGAGGCTCTAGTGAATATCAGGTAGTCGTTTAGTCATGTTCCTCCAAGGTGAGTCCAGCCAGTGAAGTAGTGGTTCCACACATACCAGCCATCATAGAGGTATTAGCTTATGTCCACTGGAATAAATATACCCTACCTCCATACTCATTTTTAACTCATCCTTCAAATTTTGGTTTATGGTTTCCTGGAACTGCATTGACTTTCCATGCCATAATGGGACATGCAGTTTTACTTTCCAAGATGTGAAAAGTCATCCCATTTCTCCCCTCAAGATTTGGATCTTATGCTTCCTCTCTCTTACTCATCTCTGTCACATGTAGACTGCTCTGCAGTCTTTGTGAATTGCTCTGCTCTGCAGTCTCTGTGAATTGCTCTGCAGGGGTTAAATGGAGTTAATTTCCTTCAGTTTATTAAGGGTTAACTTCTGTGACTCTGCAGTATTAGTTGTTGCTGAGTGATCCAGGCGATGTAGTCGTTCACTCCCCCAGCCTTTAAGTAGTCCCATGACCCATCACCTGTTGTCACTGATAGAGTTCATTCTCTCCAAAGACTGTGTGCTGTGTAGACACCGTGTACTGGTCTGCTTAAGCCTTGCTTGCAACTTCGTAGAGATTGCGATTTGTCTGCAGCTGTTGTACTTATCCCGGTTCCTGGGTGGAGGTGAGGAGGTTATAGCCTAGGACTGGTCAAGAGCAGGGCAAGGGTGGTGACCTAAACATCCTCAACTTTAGAAGTACTTCTGGGAACAGAATCAGCTAAGGACCCCCAGTCTAAGGATAAAACTAGTTCCCCTGATCGCCTTTTGCCCATCATTGTCATCCTGGTACCTAACAAACACCTTTGTCCATTATTATCACACGTGAAAATTGCACTCCTGATTGCAAGTCAAAATAGCAGCAGGACTGAGCGCTGTCAACAGCCAGCAACTGTTCCTTTGACAGTTTACATTTAATGGTTGATACCAAGTTTCTCATACAAGGAGTTTTCAATGAGAGGCACTCCCTCTAGCATCTCATCAGTTCCCCCATCGTGGAATGCTGATGCTTTGCTATGACAAAGTGAATGATAATAGACTGCATGTCCCTATAATACTGACAGGCTGAGATCATGCACTGCGCTAAATAAGTACTGTATTGTATTATTGATGTAATTAAAAAATAGGTGTTCAAGTTCCCTTGTAGGCCTAAAAATGTTTTGTGAAAAGGACTTAAAAAAGAAAAACATCCCAACCTTCATAATACAAAAAAACTACCGTATAAATAATAAAACAAAAATATCATGTATGGTAAAAATAACAACACATAAAACATTGAGGGGCATCATGATGTGTGTGAGGGTGCTATAGAATTATAATAATGTGTATAGGGGGACTGTGGAGGCATCATACTCTCTAGATTATTATGATGGCCATTATATTGTGCCAGGAGGCTTTGGGAGTTAACGTTGTGGTGAATATTAGGGTATAATACTGTTTAGGGTGTTATGGTAGGTATCACATTGTTTGTGTAGAGTAGGACTGTGGGGGAATCTACATATATAATCATGAAGTCCCATCTGTCGTCCACGTACATCCAGTTGTACTCATATAACGTGTAGTGGCAGCCATATTTGCACACCCAAATGATGGGCGTGAAAATATGGCACATGCTGAAGATACTGGCACCTCCCACAATACCGTTAGTGGTGCCGCCAACAAGCAGATCCAACACCACCCAAAACTGATGCCAGTAACTTGCCACTGCACAACCCAAAGCTCACGCTTCTCGCAGCCCACCAACCAACATCACTTCTGCACACCACCGAATGCCTACGCGGTGTGCGCAGGCGCAGTTAGACCAATGCCAACTTTTGACACTAACTGGCCATGCATGCGCCTGGTATGCGCAGACCAAGTTAGAGAGTCCACAGGGGGCAGAGAGCGAGCACGAGGAGGCAGAAAGTGATGGGCGTACAAATATGGTGCCCACTGATGGTGCTGCCATATTGTACAGTACCACCAGCATTGCTGCAACTGCTGCCACCCGAAAGCGGTGCAACTCAAAAGCACTGCCCACAGCAACCACCGTTGACACATCACCGCCCGAGAAAATGTGCATGACTATACCCAGCATGCATGCACACTTACTTAGGTGGCCATCATCTTTTGAACACCTGGGTACACAAAGATGGTGGGGCATGACCCAATGCACACTCATTCAAGCTGTTGCTACTTTTGGACACTACAGGAAGGAAACAGCACAGTGGGGGAGAAAAAGCATGGGGGTGAGCACACAGGGGGCAAACAGAGCACACAGGGGGCAAAGAGCACACAGGGGGCAGAGAGAGAGCACAGAGGGATGGGCGAGCACAGAGGGTGGAGAGAAAGCGCACAAGGAGGAGACAGCTCAAAGGAGAGAGCAAGAAGGGGAGAAGACATCACAGGGGGAGAGAGACCACATACAGGGGAGAGAGTACAGAGGGGAAAAGACTGCACACAGGAAAGAGAGACCATATACAGGGGAGAAAGCACACAGGGGGAGATAGCTCAAAGGCAAGAGCAAAGGGGGGAGAGTGTGGTGCCCTTGCGGACCGGTCACCACTCGATGGCTCAGTAGCTGGCATTGGTAAGTCGGTCTCCCCACACAAACACGCAACACACTCCCGATCCCAAGTCTAGGTACTCTATGTCCATCAACGGGATAGTGGGAGAAGCAAGGTGGTGGGTGGAAAGTTAGAGAAGAACCTGGGTAGGGGAGGTTATAAAAGGAAACAACACTAAGTGCAGAGTTAGTTGGGAGAGGAGAGAGTAGGAGTCAGTAGTAGGAAGAGGAGAAGCTGAGACCAAGACCAGATCAACCCAGACAAAGTCAGACCAGTCGAAAGGAGATGCGTGACCATCAGACAGGACTGAGAGAACATGGACCTGGCTGCCTGTGCCACTATGGTGCTTGCACGGGTCCAAGGCTGTGAACCGTGGTGAAGGCAGAAGGAGTTCAGGTGTGCCTGAGTTAGCGGGGACACTGGTGGACTGGGCCATAACCAGAGTGCTGGCTCTGTTGAAGTTTGTCCAGTATTCCTTTGGCGCTCCCTGAGACCGCTGTACTATTGTTTTTATGTGGGCTCTGTTGAAGTGGCAGGGAAGCTTTATGTCCCAACCACGATCTCCAGCGGGGTGTGGGGTCTTTATGTCCCAAGACCCAACCTCCAATGCAGTGAAAGGAAGGTCGTCGTATTAGGGCTAGGGGACCCAGAAAGTCACCCCATGAAAGCCCGTGACCGCTGGACTGTAGCTAGCATGCGGAACAGACTAAAAAGGTCCGAAAGAGACATGAAAGGGGAGTCGCAGATAAACCATCCTGGCTGCTGAGACCACACCGGAACTGTGTAAGCTGTACCATCTGTCGAGAATGGAAAGTGAAACCCAATTAAAGCTGAGAGGAGACAGACTGATTTAGTGATCCAGCAGCGAGAGGCTGCCTGTGATTGTGAATGCTTCACCCTGCCATAGCCTCAGACTTCATGGAAGCCCGGGACCAGCTCTACTTGTGGAGGACTCAACATCCTTGCTACTTCCCCTATCAACCCCAGAGGTCCTGACTGCAGCGGCAGCTACCCATAGCTGCACACCATGGGTGGCGTCATGTAAAACCTCCAAAACTGTTTTTCCCCTTTTATTGACCGCCCAGGACCACGGACCCAGGTCACAACTCCGTGACATCCCACAGCCCCAGATGACGACAAGAGGTGCTGGTTCCAAGAACCCCACGGCCCCGGTAGACGGATCAAGAGCACATGGGGGAGAGCTCATGGTAGAGAGACAGAGAGCACAGGGCGTAGACAGGTCAAAGAAGAGAGCACAGAGGGGAAATTACAGCAAATGTGGAGAGAGAGAGTGGACAGGGGGAGAGACAGCTGCCGTGCCCAGCGCCACATCATGACATCACCATACTCCAGATGTGGTAGCATGGGGCCCATATCTAGTAATACATGTGTGGAGGAGGGCGCTGTGTTAGCATCATACTGTATTAAGAGGCAGTCAGGGAATCATTCATTCTGTGAGGGATTATGGGGACCTTCATACTGTGTATGGGGAAGGCTTTGAGGGCATCATTAAGCTTTGTGGAATTAATAGTGCAATTTAAGTGAATAAATACTGTGTAAGTGAATAAATATTATTCAAAAAAATGTAATTGCCCTTTGTGGTGGTAGATTTCAATAGAACACTGGACCGCAGCTACCTAGTTAAACAGTGATACTACGCTAAATAGGTTTTGGTAAGTGGGTTTGGCCAGATGCAATACAAAAGTGTTTTCTGCGCTGTGGGGTGGTAGTTTTCAACAGAACTCAGGACCACATCTACCTATCCAAACACTGCTACTAGCCAAAAAGGGTTTTGCTTGGCTAGATACATTAAAAAAAGGCTAGTAAACACAGGAGGTGTAGCTTTCTTCACAACAGTGCTACACCACTGCCTGGCACACACTGCTACTAGCCAAAAAGGATTTGCTTGGCTAGATGCAGAAAAGAAAGGCTAGTAAACACAAGAGGTGTAGCTTTCTTCACAACAGTGCTACACCAGTGCCTGGCACACACTGCTACTAGCAAAAAGGATTTTCTTAGCTAGATGTGGCCAGATGCTGTAAAAAATGCTTGCACAGCACTGGAACAGACCTGCCTGGTACACTGCTTATAAGCCCTAAAAAAGGCTGTTATTGGAAGTAGTTCCTAAACCTACTATCTCTCTATCTAACTTGAAATGGAATCACTATCTATCTATCTTTGTAGCACACAGCAGCAGAAGCGGAGTCTGACACTGAGCTCCAACAATGATAAAATGGTGAGGAGGGAAAATGGCCGGTTCTTATATGGCAAGGACATGTGACATACCCAGCCAATGACACGTCACTGTGTGCAAAAAGTGCACTTTGCTCTATGCGTTCTGATAGGCTGACAGATCGGACCACCCACAGTAAGTGCGGGAAGGAAAAACAAAAATGGAGATCTGCATTATTTGACCACAGACCTCTCCCCAGCCCCCCCCCTCCCGCACACTATTCCTTGACTCTGAAACTCATAATAACATTGAACAAAAGCACTACTGTGAAAAGTCAGTAACGCTTTTGGTCAACGAATCGATATCGAACATAACCTCGAATTTGCTTTTTTAGCAAATTGTTTGCATTTTTCAAATGACTCGAACATAACCCAAAACAGGTCGAATTTGAGATTGGCAAACATGTCCGATCGATCATCGCTCATCTCTACTTATAAGCTCTTGATCTGTCCTGTTATATAAATTGTTGTTAATATTCTGTCATCAGTAGCGCTATAAATCTATTATTTACCGTAGATGACGGACACTTCTTGCTTTTTGTTTTGCCGTTTGTAGCTTTGTGAATTGTCATGTGGATTTTATATAATATTGTGGCTATGAAAACGAACCCAATCTGAAAATAAATTAAAATATATTTTTTCTGCCAAGAGCTTAGAGGCAGCTGGAAAAATCAGGAACATTTCATGCCTTGTGTTTCCTAGTCGAACTTGTTTAACAGTCAAATAAACCAAATTTTATGCAATCAAATACAAGCCGTCTTTCAAGTTCTTTTAGTTAAGTATTACTAACTCATTTTCCGGTTTTACTGTGTACATAATTTATTGCCATGTAATATATATTGTTGCTGGAAAATGAACTGTGACAAATAAAGCTTTTAAGCAGTACCGTCCAAGAGTGTTGAGAACATATTCTTTAACATTTCATGCCGTCTTGGGTGGGACTTAAAGACTTTTTCTATGGTCCAGGAAAATGTAGTGATGCCTGTGCCGCACTATTGTTTGTATATAGCTGTAGTACCTACATTACTACAGTTGTTAATGGGGTTTTCTTAAAAATAAATTTAATTTTATAAGGACAGACACAAAAAGGAGTGTATGAACTTATCACATTGCTTTAATGGTCCATGTAATGTTTCCATATGAGTCTGTGGAACCTGCGTCAGCTGTTCTCCAACAGCACAAATAGGAAGCCATCCAAAGGAAAAAATAGGGGTTAAGAATGATAAAATATTATATTGTAAATCCATTAAAACATGTTCCAGTGGCTAGAAAATTCATCTCTCACGAGCTTCTTCAGCTTGAGTGCCGCCCTTAGTCATAGAGATCGTGTTACCACAGACATGATTTTAAAAGCAAGGTAAGCCAATTAAATTACTGTTATATGTATTAGCTAATTTCACCAGTTAATTATCACATTTTGCATGAAATTTATAGAGTGATAATTAACTGCTACAATTAGCCAACACACGTGATGGTAATGGTGTGTGTGGCAATGCAAGCTTGAATCTCTAACTTAATCAATGAATCTTGGAACAATATTAAAGGGAACCTGTCAGCTACTTAAAACCCCAAAAGCTATCACTATCTGTCCCTGCTGCCTCCTAGTACATCCCTAAGCATCCCTGTCTGACCTAAAAGTGTGGTTTAATAATTGCAAAAACACATTTTATAACTTACATTTTGTGATGGCCATGACCTAGTCTCATAGGTCGTTCTCTCAGGGTCCATGTTCCCCATCGTTCTGTGGATATCACGCCCCGGTAGGCATGATAACCTAATTTCCAAGCGCTGCCCCTTCTGTGTAAATGCTACAATCTATGTGCTGCTTCTAGGTATGACGCTTTGGCTGCGTCATTTCCGGTTCTGCTCATTGTTTGGCTGTATTTGCTGGCTCCAGAGCATGCGCAGTGTGCATTCTAAAGCTGGCAAATACACCCAATTACCCACAATGCGCAGGACCGGAGGACTGACGTATCTTACCGAGAAACAGCACATAGAGTGTTCTCCCCGAGGCATGATAATGGGCTGTACGGTGGCTCAGTGGTTAGCATTGCAGCCTGGCAGCACTGGTTCAATACTCACCAAGAACAACATCTACAAGGAGTTTGTATGTTCTACCCGTGTTTGCATGGATTTCCTCCGGGCACTCCGGTTTCCTCCCACACTTGAAAGACATATTGATAGGATGTTTAAATTGTGAGCCCCGATGGGGACAGGTTTGCAAATGTATGTAAATACTGTGGAATTAATAGCGCTATATAAATGAATAAATATTATTATTATTATTA
This sequence comes from Allobates femoralis, assembly GCA_033576535.1. NCBI lineage: Eukaryota > Metazoa > Chordata > Amphibia > Anura > Aromobatidae > Allobates > Allobates femoralis. The sequence continues at coordinate 537,761,523 of JARQOC010000004.1, read as the reverse complement.
ATACAAGCACGGAACAAGGACGGACATGGCCCCGGAGAGAATGCCTCATGAGACTAGACCATGTCTCATTACCATCACAACATGTAAGTTATATAATGCATTTTATAGATACTTTATCAGTTTCTTACCAATTCAAGATCTTTGTTTCGAGTTATTGAATAAATCAATGAATAGCCCAATACCTTAAAGGGAACCTTTCAGGTTCCCTGGGCACACAGAACCACTAGTAGTTCTGGGTGCATATCTGAAATCCCTGATAGACCCAGCATATAGTAGCATTCATAGACAGATCTTTAGAAAAAGTACAGTAATTCTAAAGATTGTTTATGAGATGCTAATTATTGCTTTGACTAGTCATGGGGGCGTTAGTTCCACCGACTAGTCAGCCCACTTAGCATGTTATTCCGCCTCTGTGGGAATGATAAACTGATTAATATAGAGACAATGAGCGTCTCTGGTGCCAGGTGTCTGCGTCCCAGGTTCAGAGAGACATAGTGCACATGAACGGAAGTGCTGAGAGGTACAAAGCCGCGCACGCACATCTTTGTATAGTGATAACATGCTAAGAGGGACGACTAGTTGGGGGAACTAATAACCCTCGACTAGTCAAAGCCCTAATTAACAACTCATAAATGGTCTTTAAAATTATTTTTTCTAAATGTCTTTTTGTGTATGATGTAACATGCTAAGCATGGATTGGAGATATGCACCCAGAACTGCTCGTGACTCTTGGTGCCCAGGGGACCTGACAGGTTCCCTTTAAAACATTGGGCCATTATAAATATGACAAGGAGTCAGAGATGGATGAACTCACTATAAAGAAGCCAGTGATAGTTTAATTCCGTTTAGGAAGCACGAAGTACCAGACTATTCATATTGTCACTATTTACTATTATTATAAAACCAGAAGAGAAGAGAATCTTTGCAATAGAGAAAAAAAGCTACAGAATATTTTGTAGCACTAAACTATGACAGTGTTTGCATTAGACCGTGCTTGAGCCATGATTTATGGTCATTACACCAGCAGAAAACTGTGCTTACATTTTTGTGAAACGTGATTACACATGCAAATAGCTCTGATATTGTCATCTATCTAGGCCAACATGTACTGGTCAGCTACGTTAATCCTGTCACACGCAGGATGCAGTCAGTGATTGGCCAATGACTGACTGCAGCTAATCAGGATGTAGTCAATGTGGGGGTCTGCTCTAACATAATAGTAAAGGCTACAGATAGCTCGTTGGCTTCCACCTTTACATGGCACAGCAATGTCACACCACTCTGGGTTTACTATGGGGACATAATACTTTATGAGGAAACTGTATGGACATCATACACTGTTTGGACTTTATACTTTCCTGAGTTCACTCTTAATAACATATTTTTCAATATTAAGAGTAGTTATGTGTGAAATATAAAACTACCATTTTTGCTACCAAGCTTCTTTACAGATGCCCCCATAAAAAACAACATCTACGCACTAACTCTACATACTAATTCACAATCTCCCCATCTCGTCCATTGTCGGCCATTGCACTGCACTCGCATGTCTGCCAGTGCATGCCTTGTTGTCTGATGTTTCACTCACACCCATAGACCGGTATGAGGGCGAATGAGCCGAGACTTGCAGACAATCGCAGCCTGCTGCAATTTTGTCCTCAACCCATACAGGGCTGAGGAAAAACTTGCAGATCTGAGCTGCCTGATTGTCTAACTGGGCACGAGTGTAATGTGAGATTTCTCTGCATTGCACTCGTGTGAGTCACACGCTACTGGGGCAAGAGGGGCCTGCCCATGAGGGCTCACAGTGTACAAGGGATGAGTGAGGATACTGTAGGTGAGGAGAGAGGACCCAACGCACAAAGGCTCACAGTCTATAGGGGATGGGTAAGGATACAGTAGGTGAGGGGAGATGACCCTGCCCATGAGGACTCACAGCCTACAAAGGATGGGTGAGGAGAGAGGACCTGCCCACGAGAGTCCACAGTCTACAGGGGATGGGTGAGGATACAGTAGGTGAGGGGAGAGGACCCTGCCAGTGATGGCTCACTGTCTACAAGAAATAGGTGAGGAGAGAGGACCCTAACCATGAGATGAGGGCTCACAGTCTACCGAGGATACAGTAGGAAAGGGTAGAGCTGTGTTGTGCAGCAGTTGTGCAGCGGTCTGGTGGATTGAGGCTTACTGCAGGTTGTAGTTGTGGCGCCCCGCAACGAGTGCGTCATAAGGGAGTATTGCAGCCGCAATATTCTCTGACACAGCAGTGATATACCGTATATACTCGTGTATAAGCCGACCCGTGTATAAGCCGACCCCCCTACTTTTGCCCCAAAAATCTGGAAAAACCTATTGACTCGTGTATAAGCCGAGGGTGGACCCCAGCACAGTTATACAGCCCCCAGCAGTGTGGTATACAGGCCCCCCAGTGGTAGTATACAGCAGCCCCAGTGGTAGTATACAGATTCCCCAGCAGCCCCAGTGGTAGTATACAGATTCCCCAGCAGCCCCAGTGGTAGTATACAGGAGCCCCAGCAGCCCCAGTGGTAGTATACAGATTCCCCAGCAGCCCCAGTGGTAGTATACAGGAGCCCCAGCAGCCCCAGTGGTAGTATACAGCAGCCCCAGTGGTAGTATACAGGAGCCCCAGCAGCCCCAGTGGTAGTATACAGGAGCCCCAGCAGCCCCAGTGGTAGTATACAGGAGCCCCAGCAGCCCCAGTGGTAGTATACAGGAGCCCCAGCAGCCCCAGTGGTAGTATACAGGAGCCCCAGCAGCCCCAGTGGTAGTATACAGCAGCCCCAGTGGTAGTATACAGGAGCCCCAGCAGCCCCAGTGGTAGTATACAGGAGCCCCAGCAGCCCCAGTGGTAGTATACAGCAGCCCCAGTGGTATACAGCAGGCCCCCAGGGGTACATATAGCAGCCCCCAGGGGGTACCCAGCAGCCCCCTGGGGGTACCAACAGCCCCCAGGGGGGACCAACAGCCCCCTGGGGGTACCAACAGCCCCCAGGGGGTACCCAGCAGCCCCCTGGGGGTACCAGCAGCCCCCTGGGGGTACCAACAGCCCCCTGGGGGTACCAACAGCCCCCTGGGGGGACCAACAGCCCCCAGGGGGTACCCAGCAGCCCCCAGGGGGTACCAACAGCCCCCAGGGGGTACCAACAGCCCCCTGGGGGTACCAACAGCCCCCAGGGGGTACCCAGCAGCCCCCTGGGGGTACCAACAGCCCCCAAAAGCTGGCACTGTCCCCCCTTGTAAGGCCTCCCCCTCCCGCTACTTATACATTACCATCCCGGTGTTCTGATCGGCGCCGCTCCTCGGTGCTGCGTCGCCGTCTTCATCCTCCCGCGCTGGCTGCATCCGGGTTCTCCAGCGGTCGCGCGATGACGTCATATCGCTGCGACCGCCGGAGAACCCGGATGGATGCAGCGAGCGCGGACGGGAGGATGAAGACGGCGACACAGCACCGAGGAGCGGCGCCGATCAGAACACCGGGATGGTAATGTATAAGCACCGGGGGGGCCCTTACAAGGGGGGACAGTGCCAGCTTTTGGGGGGGCCATATGCACTGCTTCCCCCTGCGCTGATTGACAGGGGGAAGCAGTGCATATATAATGAGCGGCCCCACGTGACGGGGCCGCTCATACAGCAGCCCCCCCCCCCCGCCTCCTCCAGCCTCCACAGCCCCCACCACACAGCCCCCACCACACGGGTCTACCGTATAGACCTGTGTATAAGCCGAGGGGGGGACTTTTCAGCCCAAATTTTGGGCTGAAAAACTCGGCTTATACACGAGTATATACGGTAGTTAACTTTGAGATCCAACCCAACATGCATCACCTAGAACAGAGGGCCAATCCTAGGTCCTGGGGGGTGGAGTGTTAGGGAAGTGTAGTAGAACACACACAATACTCTAGGAGAAAGAACAGAAGAGCCTGGAACCTAGAGCGAAGCCTAGAACACAGAGCTTGGAGAGGAGCGGGGGCTCCGCACCCCATGCGGGCCCCTGGGCCGTCACCGGTCGGGTGTCAGCACCTGAGGCCTTAACTACCGGGATTGGGCGTTATCTACACGGGTTCCCAAAAGACTCCCGTGCCCACAACCTACAGCCGGTTCACTGGTACCGAAGCTGGCAGCAGTTCACCTCTGCTACGTGAACCAGAAGCGTGGAGGAGCAGCTTCACAGGAGCACCCCACCACCAGCCAACTTCTAGTCGTCTAACCAGCGGTCTACCCACCGATCCAAGGCTCCCCAAAACATCCAGAACGTACATCATGGATAGGGCATTGAAGCATTGAAGCAGCCTCCCCGTACCCGACCTGGTATTCCTGGGCGACACTGGCAACAAGTTAGGTAGAATGGAGGAACACTTGCGGATCTCTGAGGGACACTATCACTGCTGAAGTCCACCCGGTCCACTACCTGTAACCACTGTATACCATGTACTGCCTGCTGGTTACAGTAAAGACCCGTTATAGAGACTTTCTGTGTCTGTGCTTCCTTATGAACTGTCCGTCCGCATAATAATGTAACCGCAGCTGCCGCACAACATCTTGAGCAGCTCCAGCCTCCGGGGATCACCGCTCAGCCTGTGGGGAGCGTAACATCTTGCTGCTGTCCATCCCCCGGAGGTTCCGCAGCGTCGGTAGCCCTTACCGAATCTACTCATAGGTGGCGTCACGAATAAATTAAAAACCCCTTTAATCTGTTCCACCAAGACGTCTTCAACCCTTTTGATCTGCACTACACCGGGCCCCACTACCGGCAGGCGCGGTCCACCCGTGACAAGGAGGAAGGAAGCATCGCCTGTCTAAACCGGAGTCCCGGCCACGGTGAGTCATAGCTTGTCAGAAGAGATGGGTCTTCAGGTTCCTTTTGAAGGTTTCCACGGTGGACGAGAGTCTGATGTGTTGGGGCAGAGTATGGGGATGCACGGGAGAAATTGAGGCAGAAACATATCTCCTATCCAACACTGTACCCCTCACAGCATTATACTACACACGTAATCAGTTTTGGGGTTGGGAGTTGGAATGAGTTGACAGAGGGGATTGTAATCAGCTGACAAATTCCATTTAACAAATTTTGATAAGAATGTCTATTATTACTTCCCTGACAACCCCATTAGCTTATATACAGTATCCTGATAATGTTGTGTAATGTGTCATATTGAATTTGTGAACAACAACAGCCTTAGTCTTCATGTTTCCAGTACGGTAACTGTAGGACCAATTCTCTAGTTGTAGTAGCAGTAGCTTTGCAATGTTGTTATTATGCGAGTGGAGTGTGCCTTTTATTTTATGGTAAACACTACTCCAGAAAAACTACTGTCTATCAGTCTATCTGCAGTCATCTAAGCTGTAAAATAAAACCTCCTTGAGGGCTGAAAAGCACTTCTTTATTTATAGTTGTCCAATAGCTGCCAGATAACCATGACTTGTGCTTTCCTGGATCCATCTGATGTTGTATGTGTAAACACTAGGCAGCCGCCCTTCACATTGTTAATGAATGCTAGCACACTCCTGCTGGTCCTAAAAACACACAACACACTTTTAAAGAGAGAGTTTACTTATAGGACCACCAAACACATGGCTTTTGTGTTTGTGTAGTATAAACAATGAATCTGTCTCCAGTGTATCTTCCTTTCATGTCAGACATTCTTAACAAGATCTAGTCATTTGTATTGCTCTCTGTACTGAAAGTTTTCCTTGGGCAAGATGCAGAAAAGTGAATGTGACAACTGATTCAGGCTAGGGTCACACTTTAAAATTGAATTGCGTTCATCGCATCCAGATCCGGATGCGGTGAACGCAATTGTGGTCCCACACATTTTTTATGAAAAATGTGTGGAGGGAACCGCATTGCAATAACCGGATTGCTCAGGATGTGTAATCCTGAGCAATCCGGTTCCCGTATACTTTGCTTATCCCGGCTGCTTAAACTGTTAAAAAACCTGTAATGTTAATATTAATTTTGGCCATCATGTCTCTAGGGGGTGCCCACCCCCCCTAGAGACATACTACCCACTCAGGTGGGCATGTCAGGGGTTAATTCCTCATGTACAGTATTGCCGAGTCCTGTCGGCTCTGTACAACTTTTATCAGTGAACCCGGCGCCTCCCCTGACAGCTGCGCATACTATACCTATTGTAGGTATAGTATATGCACTGTCCGAGGTCCTGAAGGCTTATACAGCAAGATCTGTGTCCAGGAGAAAAATCCGAACACACCCGGATTCTGCCGGAGAGATGGAAACCAGATGGCAGAGAGATGCCATCCGGCTCCATCCGGCCCCATAGGGCTGCACAAAGTGATAATTAGGTCTGGGGCTGTCAGGGTCACCCCGGACAGCCCCGGACCTGATCACACCGTGGTGTGAAGCCGGCCTAAAACCTACCGTTTTTCCAAGTTGAAAATGTTGAAAAATGGATCTATTAACGGATCCATAGGCTCCAATGCAAAAAAAGAAAGTGTCAAAGTGCACTGCTAAAAATGCTATGCGTTTTTGCATCAGCATCAAAAAACACTGCTAGCAGCGTTTTTGGGGTGCTGTAGCAAAAACGCATGCGTTTTTTAACATGGGACCCTATGGGAAACGCATCCGTTAACGTATGGTACATATAGGTACCATGCATTAATGGTGGCGTTACTGGTAGTGTTAAATGATGAAAACATTTTAAAAAACGGAATCAGGTAAAAAAATAACCACAATTACTGCATGCCAAGTGTGACCCCAGCCTAACTATAAGAAGATGTAACATTTCAGACACAACATACTTTAAAAGGAACTAACTGACTTGGAGGACTAGGCTAGGGTCACATTTGCGTTTTTTTTACATCCTGATCCGGTTTTGAGCATTAAAAATGCTCAAAACCGCATCCGGATCCACAGCCCACAGGCTGCAATAGAAAAACCGGATTGCCCAAATGGCAATCCGGTTCCCAGATCCGGTTTTATGCGGTAAAAATCATGCAGGCTGCGTTTATCGCAGCGGTTGCAAAACCGGATCCGTTTTTTTTTAACATGGGCGCCTATGGGAACCGGATCTGGTACCGCAAGGTACATAAATGGTTTTGAAAATTGAAAAAAATCCACATTCCAACACCGGATGCATTAATGCATCCAAATCCGGAATGAGGATTGCATTTTGACAAATTTTAAGAAGTATGAAGGCTCAGTCCAAAACCGCATTCGACAATGGATGAGGTTGCCGGATTGTTGAACAAGGAAACTCCAGCACTTGGCAGAATCTTCATAACAGTTCATTTATTTGTGCAGATTAAAAATGAACAGACCATTGAAAGGGAGACATGACCCCACGCTGTGTGGTCATGTCTCCCTTTCAATTGTCTGTTCATTTTTAATCTGCACAAATAAATGAACTGTTATGAAGATTCTGCCAAGTGCTGGAGTTTCCTTGTTCAACTTGAATGGATAACAGACCCTCCACTCCTTTGCACTGACCGGCTCTCAGGTAAATTCCAGTGATAGCACCACCCCTTCCCCTTCCCTGAGATTCTGATTGCCGGATTGTGCCTTCTAAGTGTGACCCTAGCCGTAACCAATCTTTAAGTTCGGTTTTCGTTCCCTAGGCTGGGGTCACACTTGATCCTTTATTGGCCTTGGATCTGTTATTGGCATAATTTTTGCACTTTTTTCTTCTAAAAACTGATGCCAAAAACTGATGCTGCACTCAAGTGTGACTGAAATGGTGTCAGTTTTTTTTTTACTGGACCAAAAAAACACTGCTAGCACTGTTTTTTTTACAGCATTGTTTAGGGAAAATATGACAAAGTCCAAAAAAATGTAGAGCTGCACAGGAGGGTCAAAAAAGAGATCAGTTATTGAGAACAAGGGAAAAAACTGATGCCCAAGTGTGAACCCAGGCAAACACAAATGCAGACTTTAAAAAAAAATCAGTGTTCAAATTCGACGTTCAGATGCTTTACTTGTACAAACCACTTGAGCGAACACCGCTGTGCTCGGGTACGCTTGGTGCTCAGCCAAGTGTGAGATTCTTGCAGTGTTGAGGCTAGGGTCACATTTAGAAGGCAAAATAAGGTTACCGCATCCAGTTCCGGATGTGGTAATCTCATGTCCCTTCAGACTCATTTTTCTCTCCAAGTGTGTCCCTAAATCCGCATGCGGTAACTGGATTGCTACTTAATGTGGCATACGGTTGCCGGATGCAGTAGACGTTGTGGTAATACAAACGTTCCCCGGCTTCCCAGCATGGTTTTTGTTGTCCGGGAATTATATCGGTTGAAAAAACTTTGCTTGCATGATTTTTTCCTGCACATCGAAAATCCATATCCGGGAAATGCAACGCTGTTGAGGCGATCCGGTTTGTGTATTGCTGCCTATGGGTGCAGATCCGGATCCGGTTTTGAGCATGTTTCATGCTCAAAACCGGATCAGGATCTGCAATTGCAACCGCAAATGTGACCCTAACCTGAGTGTCTTACACTGGGGGCAAAATTGGCATTATTGGATGTGGTGTGTACCACAAAAAAATGTCAAATCCCTCCCCCAGAAGTTCCTTGTTTATGGCTGGCTGTATGTGGGCCAAGAGCAGATCTCTGCTATCAGTGACTTCCATTGAGGATTGTGTCAAGTTTAGGTCAAGAACAGAACTTTTTTCTAAAGTCCAGCTGCACCCCCAGATCCTAAACTTTAGAGTCGACTCACCTTTAGTCACTCCCGAGGCATGCCTCAGCCATCTTCTCCCTGTTGCAGCATTTCAGAATACACATTGTATGTCTGCATTAATGAAATCTCATAAATCAGCTGACAGGTTCCCTTTAACACTAATGTCTTTATAATTTAGCAATCCTTAAGACACGTTTTCCAATATTTCTTACAGATATGCTTGCTTTGTGTAGCCAGATACATTTGTTCCAGCCAAATACATGTATAAACATGCTTGTATCATTTGATTCTTAGAACTATGTTTTTCCACTTGGTTGTTGCCCATTCATGTTCTGCTCGAAACTTTATTAAAATTAGAGAAATAATTTTGAAAAATGCTGAGTTTGAGTTACATCTAAGTGATATCACTTCAGGATATGAAGGGGTTATATGCGGGTGTGATTTAATGAGTCCCATGTATACAACAAATGCTGACCCTGACAGATTCATACTGTATTAGACAATTTAAAGGGAACCTGTCAGCAGGTTTTCGCTACCTCATCTGACAGAAACATAATGAAGGCAAGGAGATTCTTAATCTCATAGATTACTGACTTCAACTGCTCTCGCTCAATCAAAGAATTTTTGGGACACAGCAGAGCTGAGACAGCTGTCCTCGCCCACACCAGGCTCTCAATTGTCCATTGACTGTAAGGAGTTGATCACAGCAGCGGGCATGTTGCATTGCCATGAGCATGACTTTGTAGTCCTCTAATGCTAATCAGAGGGCAATAAACCCTTTAGTTTAGAATAGTCATAGATAAGAGAAGCACATTTGATTTTTGTTTTTTAACACATAAATCATGCTGACCTCAGTTTACATAGCAAAAATGTGCTGACAGATTTCCTTTAATGAAGGCAAATTATGTGACATACACATACTGTACATTACACATTAAGAGGAACCTACAATTTTCCCAAACACTATTAACCTGCATATATAGGGATAATCTGCAGTTTAATAGCTGCCTAATGAGACTACTGAAAGTGCAGCTGCCATGAGGAAATTAGCTTTATTCCTTCCTGGAGCTGCAACTCTCAGTGTTAGGCCGGCTTCACACCACGGTTTTCTGTGTTCAGGTCTGGACTGGTTTAAACCAGACTGAACCTGATCTGGTTTTGCCACCATGTGTCCCTATGGTGCCGGATTGGTCCTATTTGGCCATCCGATTTTGTGCTTTTTTCTCCCTGATCTAATTTTGTCCGGTTTTGCACCAGAGACAAATTCGGAGTCAGTATCTTTTTTTGTGTCCGGTGCAAAAAAAGAACAAAATCGGATCCTCCCGGATCCAGGGCCATCCAGCGCCCATAACATTGGAGTGTATGGGCGCCGGATCGCCCCGATCCGGGGAACAATCGTTTTGTTTGCCATGTACAGTGCAGGCTCTGCAATGCTGCCATGCTCATTCAGCACCATGGACAGCAGCATTTCAAAGCCTGTGCTAAACATTCAGCCCCATGGACAGACGCACAGCACACGCAGGCTGAGATTTTAGCACTGCGGACAGCAGCAGGAACGAACAGAAACGAATCCTGCAAAAGGCAGGATCAGAGGGCATATTTGCCCACAGTTTCTGGACATCCTGTGCTGTCAGGTTCTGTACGGTGGATCCTGCAAAACACCAGACAGAACCTGACAGCTGAAAACTGTGGTGTGAAGACGGCCTTAGTGGTTTGTCAGAGAGGCTTCAGTGACCGCTCAGTACACAGTGAGCCATGTCTGTAAGCATTCCTCCACATTTTGACAACTCTTTCTATAGCACATCTGGAATAAGTAATGCCAGCATCTTTAGTAGCAGCAGGAATATGAATATTGTTTCTAATAAAAAGATAGGCCACTGCCCATGAGACTGAAGACTAAAGGCCACTTTACACACACAGATATCTGTGTCCAACTTCTGAACAGATCTCTGGTTGCAGTGAAATCATGGACACATTGTTACATTTGTACACAGCCACAAAATAGAACAATGAGTCCATGATTTCACTGCAACCAGAGATCTGTTCAGAAGTTGGTCACAGATATCTGTGTGTGTAACGTGGCCTGGAGAGTTGCAGACTATGCTTTTTATTTTGCTATTACCATTAGGCGAACTTGGACTGTAAAGTTTGGGGTCCGTACCAAACTCCTTGTGTTCGGGCACAGACCCCAAACATTAACTTCCCTGAGAAGTCAGTGTTACTGTTCTGGTTTGGGGGCTGGGAGGGCTGTAAAAAGTAAAAAAAACATTGATTAAACACCATACTTACCAGAGTCCGCGCACTTGTACTTCCAAGGCCGCTCATTAATTTCCTGATTATTCAGTGGTGAAGAGCACAACAGACAACCACAAATGCTGTCACAGAGATTGGGCATCTGTGATTGGCTGTTGGAGCCAGAGCAGGAACCTGTAAACAGCCCATACATTCTACCATCTACCCTGCACAGGAAACCCAGATCGATAAGGTCAGGCCTCTTTAAGACCCGCCCATTATCAATCCAGTGAGGAAATAGTTAAAAAACACAGACACAGAGAAAAATCCTTTATTTGAAGTAAATCACAGAGAAAAATCCTTTATTTGAAATAAATCAGACAACTCTCATTTTCTAATTTATTATTACTCCACACATACCTCTCTGACTACATCCCACAAAGCTCACTCGCCTCTGCGACATCCAGAATCTGCGGAGAGGGAACAAAAGTGTCCTCTCCCTACAGACTCTGAGATCACACTGACTGCCATGGGGGAGCGGTGACGTCACTCACTGAGTCACTGAGGCCCGGAGGCAGTGAACTCAGGTGACCCGGCTGCCAGCAGAAAGTGATCATTTCTCTTTTTCAGAGCAGTGCAGCCACACAGCTGTGAATAGTAGAAGCGATTAGACTGTGTAATGCTGAATCGACCTAATGGTGGGTATACACGCTAGGATATCCTGAACGATGTCCTTGAAACGTCACAGATTTGTGATCATTGAAAAGATATCGTTCGGGTGTCATTGTGTGTAAACAAATGATATAGGATGAAAAGATAGTTGGATCGTTCATCCTAGATTTGAGATCCTGACCTCAGATCTATCGTTCGTCGTCCAATTAACGCTGCTTCAGGAAGCAGCATCGTTCAGTGCGACAGGTTTATGAACGATATCGTTCAAAAAGCTCCTATTCCTGCCGCTTTATTACATCGCTCACTCCTTGCTCTTCTATTTAACAGTTGCGCTGCCGCATAGGATATCGTTAATGATATCCTTGTGTGTGACAGCGCACTAACGATGTCGGAATGATCACAGTCACGTGATCGTTCCAAGGATATCGTTTACGATATCCTAGCGTGTAAACCCACCTTAAGGGACCAAGTAAAATAAAGAAAAAGTTGAACAAAAAATGTAAAAAAAATTAAAAAAAATAAATGTTCAAATCACTTCCATTTTGCCCATTGAAAATAAAACTATTAAAAAAATACACATATTTGGTATTGAAATGTTCATAAATGCTTAATCTATTAAAATATATAATCAGTTCATCTGATTAATAAACTGCGAAATAGAAAAAATAGTCAAATTGCCAAAATTAAGTATTTTTGGATGCCGCACCATTGCAATAAAATGAAATTATGGGTGATCAAAACAACGAATCTACCCAAAAATGGTATCATTAAAAATGTCAGCTCAAGCTGCAAAAAATAAGCCATCACACAGCCCCAGATCTTGAAAATTAAAAATACTATGGGTTACGGAAATGGCGCCAATTCTTTTTCTTCAAACACTTCTGATTTTTTTTGACCACTTAGATAACAGTAAAAGTATACATGTTTGGTATCTATGAATTCGTACCGAACCGAGGCATCATACTGACATGTCACTTTTACCGTATACTGAACATGATGAATAAAAAACCCAAATGATAAACATTGAATTTTAGTTTTTTTGCAATTTCATTGCATTTTATTTTTTTTGCTGTTTTTCAGTACACTATATGGTAAAATAAATGATTCCATTCAAAAGTACAACTGGATCTAAAAAACCTACTGAAGAAACTGGCACAACTGAACAGCGACATCTTCTTTCTATCCAGATGCAAGAAGGAAAACTTGATCCCTAAAGGTCTAATGATAAGGAACCCAACTCAATTTACCTACAATACACACTTTTCACAGAAACTTTGCTACAGATCATCTGAGAGACTGCGGAATCACCTCATTGGATTTTCCTACAACAAAAAGAGAAACGTCCAAAAACAAATAAAATCTCTACAAGACAAAATACAAGGACCTGGTTCACGTTCAACCAAGGAGACATTACAGGACTTTTATAACAAATTACAATACCACCTAATTATCAACAAGAAAAAGAAACTCAACAGACTCAGGAAGAAAGCAGGGCTCAATGTAGCGGAAGGTAAGCCAAATTTACAGAATTTCAATACATCATCATCTGTTGTGAACCTCTCACAGTATGAGCCAAATATGTCAGAAATGAAGGTTCTATCAAAGGGTCTAACATTCTGTCCCACTAAACAACTGGACACCACTCAGTTCTGTAGTGACATTGAGGAATTCTTCCGCAGATTAAGACTAAAAGAATTTTTCCATGATCACACAGATGATACATCGCAAATCAACGTGGAAGACACACCAAAAAAGAAAAAGAGGACAGACTGGACCCCACCACCTGGGCACAACCAAACTCTGGATCACTACATAGACTGTTTCCGTAAAAAAGTAAAATCTGATATTTTGGACAAACGCCTCAAAGTACCAATCAATATCAGCATGGAGGAAAGAAAAGCCATAAAATCCTTAAAGTCCAACAATAATATCATCATTAAACCAGCAGATAAAGGAGGAGCTGTAGTGATTATGAATATGTCGGACTACATCCAAGAAGCACACAGGCAACTCTTGGACAAAAAATACTACACCCCCCTTCAGGAGGATCCCACCAAAATATACAAAGAGGATTTAACAAAGATCATCAATGGGTTCGACTCTATGTCATCCTCTCTACTGGACCTAATACCAAACAACCCCAAAACAGGCACCTTCTACATGTTACCTAAAATACATAAAGAAGGCAATCCAGGGAGACCCATCATCTCTGGTATTGGGACATTAACCGAGAATATCTCTGGCTGGGTGGAGAACATTCTAAAACCCTTGGTGAGGCAAACACCCAGCTACATCCAGGACACCACAGACATTCTCTGCAAATTGTCAGCCCTGGGTCCACTTCCAGAGGACACAATATTAGCCACCATGGATGTAGAGTCCCTTTACTCCAACATTCCTCACAAAGATGGGATTGCTGCATGCGAATATTTCCTCCAAAAAAACAATCTGGCCACGGAACCAGCCCTGCAATTCATCAGGTTTGTACTCCAGCACAACTATTTTTCCTTTGGGGACAATATATACCAACAGTGTATGGGCAGTGCCATGGGAAGCAAAATGTCACCACAGTATGCTAACCTGTTTATGGCTAAACTAGAACATGACTTTTTGGCATCTTGTACTATCAAACCTCTAGCATACTTCCGCTATATTGATGACCTACTAATAATCTGGTCAGGCTCAAAGGATGATCTGCTTACCTTCCACAACAATTTCAACAAGTTTCACCCTACTATCAAGCTCACCCTCAACTTTTCAAAGTCACAAATACATTTTCTGGACACAACCATATACATTAAAGACAATACCATACAAACGTCTATTTACCATAAACCCACAGGACGTCCGGCATACCTGAGATGGAACAGCTTCCATCCAAGACACACAAAAAAATCAATAATCTACAGTCAAGCTCTGAGGTACATTCGGATCTGTTCAAACAATGAAGACAGAGAACTACAACTATTATCACTGAGGAAAACATTCCTAAACCAAGGATACCATCCACTGGTAATAGATGAACAGATCCACAGAGCTGCAAGGGTCCCAAGAAGCAGCCTCCTGGATTACAAACAGAAGGAGGACAACAGCAGGGTGCCTCTTGTGATCACATACAATCCTCATATGAACATCCTAAGGAGAATTGGTGCTGATCTTCAGCCCATATTCCACAAAGACCACAGACTTAAAGTCATATTCCCAGAACTGCCACTGCTCTCCTACAAACAGCCCCCCAATGTAAGGAATCTCCTTGTCAGAAGTGTCCTCACATCACCATCACAGACGGGCACATTCCCCTGTAACAGCAAGAAATGCAAGACCTGTGCCCACATATCAACAACAGATACAGTCCCTATACCCAACACAAACCAGGACTATAAGATCATGGACTTCTTTTCATGTACATCCTCCAATGTGGTATATATGATACAATGTACAAAGTGCACTACAGGAATGTATATTGGGGAAACAATGCAAAAGCTACAGACAAGGATGAATTTACATAGACATACAATAAAACATAAGCTGGACATGCCTGTAGGAATTCACTTCTCTGAGCCTGGACACAGCATGGCCGACCTAACAGTCCTGATATTGAAAGGTCACTTTAAAAATGACAGAGAACGTAAAATCTGGGAATTCAAATTCATAAGAATGTTCCAAACCTTAACAAAAGGACTTAATTTGACACCTGGATTCATGACTCATTACCTAGACACAACTAACACTTCCACAAGAAGATCTTCTGATGTGTAAATGACCATTGCATGTCATCTACATCATTAACAAAGACTTCATTTTCATTTCCTTAACACACCTCCTTTTCCTTATTCCTACTGTATTTTGTATTTAAATGTCTCAGTAACTCATTTGTGATATTGTCTGATGAAGGAGCCTTGAGCTCTGAAAGCTTACAAATATAAATTTTCTTGTTAGCCAATAAAGGTATCACTCCTATAATACTTTTCTCAACCCTTTTTTTTGGGACTTAAGTATTTACATCGAAAAGTACAACTCGTGTCCCAAAAACAAGTCCTCATATGTCTATATTGATGAAAAATAAAAAGTTGTGGGTCTTGGAAGAAGTTAGGAAAAAATTAATGTGCTAAAAAGTTAAAAGGCAAGGTCATGGGTTAATATTTTATGGGACTGAAATGGGGCATTGTATTACTGTATGAGGTTGCAAAGGTGGACATTAACAATGTTAGACCTTATTAGTGTGTGGGGCATAAATAAAGAATATTATTAGGGTAAAGGGCAACAATAGGAGACACTATTATTATACTGGTCTACAAGAAAGGACAATGTTTGTGCGTTCAGCTACCGTATTGTATATATTGTAGGATATGGCACCACAATGGGTGGCATTATTAGTGTATGGAGCTACAATAAAGTGTATACGGCCACAATATAGGGCGCTAGGGCATAAAAAGTTGAGGCAATTACTGTATGAGGACAGAAAAGGTGAACATTATTATTATAGGGATGACACAGTGGAGGAAGTATTGATCATAGAACAACACAGCAAAAGTATTTGTCTGGTAATGAGACATGTGACAAATCCGGAGGAGGTAAAACTTCATGTTTATTCCAAAGTTAAAATTCTTTACAACAGACAGAACAACCAAAAATCAGAGCAACAAATAAAGAAGAAGCCAACTCATTTCAGCTTATGCATGGATCTTGGTTTGGAATAAACGTGAAGTTTCAAGTCCACCGGATTTGTCATGTCTTATCACCAGACCAATACTTTTGCTGTGATGTTCTATGTGCTTTAATCCCAGCCTGGGCTTGTCCGAGCAGAAGGGAAGTGTCTTTAGGAAGGGGGAGAGAGTGGTGAGATGACATTACAAAGAGCAACATTGCTAGGCTGCTTTCACATCTACGGTTGTACCAAATCCGACACATCAAGCAAACATGAACTTTTGAACTTCAGGTTTGCCTCATCTGCCATGTTCCAAATCCGGCCGAATTCTGCCTATTTTGAAAGAAACAGGCTCTGATACATTTGCGGCAGGATTGCATTCTGCCAAAGGCCGGCTTCACACCACGATTTTCTGCTGTCAGGTTAAGTGCTGTGTTTTGCAGGAAGCACCGGACATAACCTGACAGCCCCGGACAAACAGAAACGGAGGGCAAATATGCCCTCCAATCCTGTTTTGTGATAGAATCATTCCTGCACGGGCTGCCGCTGTTCAGTACTGAAATTTCAGGGAGCTAGCCTCGGTGCTGAAATTTCAGCCATGGTGCTGAAAGGTCAGCCGTGAAGCTCTCCACGTACTGAACTACAGCAGCGGCTATGTTAGGCTACGCTGTCCAGAGCTGAACGAGTGTGGCTTGAATTTCACAGCCGCCGCTCTTTCAGCACCTGGCGTCCAGGAATTGAATCGTTTTCCTGCCGGATCCAGGATCTGGTTTTGTTCGTTTTGTGCCCCGAACATAAAAAATGCTGCAAGCTCCAATTTGTACCCCGGGTAAAAACCGAAAACAACCGGATCCTCCTGGATATACACAAAACCTGATGGCAAATAACTGCCATACTGCGCCATAGAAATACATGGTGGGAAAACCGGAACCAGGTCTGTCTGTTTCACACCAGACAGATACGGACAACAAAAATCGTGGTGTGAAGCCGGCCTAAGGCATTTGGAATGGGACTTCTGGACATCAGCAGACACTTGCATTTTCATCCGGATCCGGCAAATCCAGCACTTGCGGCAACAGACAAAAAACGACACTAAGGCGGCCGTCACACGCACAGATATCGCGCAAGATATCGCTTGAACGCTGCAGATTAAACATCGCGTGAGCGATGTCTGTGCGTGTGACGGCAAGATACGACGAGCGATGATTGATGAAATCGCAAAATCGAGATCTGAGGTCCGGTCCTCAGATCTAGCGATTTACGATTTAGCGATCTGCTTCATCGTGGTGTATGACACCACGATGAACGATCTCCCAGCGGCACAGCCTATGCTGGGAGATGGTAACTATGGTACACGTCGGGTAACTAAGCGACGCGCGGCGCCTAGTAACCCGATGTGTACCATAGTAACCAGCGAGATCGCGGATCCACATCGCTGGTGAGTCTGTCTGTGTGACATCTCACCAGCGATGTGAGCGATATTGTAAGCGATCGCGCGTGCACGTGATCGCTTACAATATCGCTAGCGATGTCGCCATGTGTGACGGCCGCTTAAGGCTGATTTCACATCAGCGTTTCTCAGCACTTATAGCAGATCGGGCAGTTTTGCCTAATCTGCTGGATACTGGAACACCTGCGGCAAGACTGCGTTCGGCCTAATGCATTTCGTATGGGACTTGTGCCCTTGCGGTTTTGACGCGATCAGGCCGATCCGGCACTTAAGACAACGGAGCAAAAATGCTGCTAGCAGTGGTTTTTTGACTCACCGCGAGTCCAAAACCACAAGTGCCACACATGTCCGCGAGTCCCATAAGGAATGCATTAGGCCGAACGCAGTCTTGCTGTAATTGATCCAGCTGTGGCAAAACTGCCGGATCTGCCGGAAATGCCAAGAAACTCTAATGTGAAAGCAGCCTAACTGCAGTTTTAATAAAAGAAAAGGAGTACGTGGACCTGGCAGCGCGGACTGTGATACACCTTTCCTTCCCTGCATCTAACTGCAGTTTTAAGACCCTCTGCAAGTGCCGGATCTGGATGAAAACACATGTTTCAGTACATGTCCAGGAGTCCTATACAAATGTATTTGAAAAAAATGCAATCTTGCCGCAATTTTGCAAAAATAATGGAAATCTGCTGGATTTTAAAAACCGCAGGTGTTAAAGCACCATTACAGTTTTAGGAGGGGTGGGGGAGAATTTAACAATTGTATGTGGCCACAAAAGGGGATGAAAGCATTACTACTGTTTGAGGGTCACACATAGGGATAATTCAACTATGAGGAGGTCACAAAATAGGACATTATTACAGTAAGATATTTTAGTTTTTAGAATAGTACTACTTAAATTATTATAGGGGATAAAAAAAAGGCATTGTTACGATGTAGGGCAGCAGGGGTTCACTAGGGCATTGAGTTTTTGCTATGGTCGGATAAGTAGTGCAAACCATACTCTAAAAGCAATCAGTCATGGATGTCTGTGTGTTATTTTAAGCAGAGAGGAGGCTGGAAAAAGTCATAGCTAAAGAAGAAAAGCAAAGATGAGTGCCTTCAGTTTGAGTTGTCATGTAACTATACACTTATACTATCTATAGAGCTCCTGTATATTTATAGGATTAGTCATAGTTCAGTGGTTTCTAGTTACTGATCAGTTTGGTGGAATTATTACCTTGCCGTATTTAGAGGACGACCAGCGGTATTCATTAAATTAGCTGTAGGCTATCTTTATAGCACAGTCACCAGAGAAAAAAATACTTTGACACACTTAATGTGAAGAAATGAGGAAAAACAAGAGCTATTGAAAATACATTGTCTTTTATTCAGAAAAGAATTAAAGTCATCCAAGATGATAATCTCCATGCTATGTTGTCTGTGGTTCAAACAAAAAAGAAAAATAAAACAAGATCCCATGCTGAATAAATTACTATTATTATTATTTATTATTATAGCGCCATTTGTCCCATTGTGCTTTACATGTGAAAAAGTAGCATGCATAAACAAGTATAATTATCAAAAATACAAGGCACAGGCAAGTGAGGAGAGATGACCCTGCCTGCGAGGGTTTACAATCTACAAGGGGTGGGTGAGGATACAGTAGGTGAGGGGAGAGGACCCTGCCTGCGAGGGTTTACAATCTACAAGGGATGAGTGAGGATACACTAGGAGAGGGGAGAGACCCTGCCTGCGAGGGTTTACAATCTACAAGGGGTGGGTGAGGATACAGTAGGAGAGGGGAGAGGACCCTGCCTGCGAGGGTTTATAATCTACAAGGGGTGGTGAGGATACAGTAGGAGAGGGGAGAGGACCCTGCCTGCGAGGGTTTATAATCTACAAGGGGTGGGTGAGGATACAGTAGGAGAGGGGAGAGGACCCTGCCTGCGAGGGTTTACAATCTACAAGGGGTGGGTGAGGATACACTAGGAGAGGGGAGAGGACCCTGCCTGCGAGGGTTTACAATCTACAAGGGATGGGTGAGGATACAGTAGGTGAGGGGAGAGGACCCTGCCTGCGAGGGTTTATAATCTACAAGGGGTGGGTGAGGATACAGTAGGTGAGTGGAGAGGACCCTGCCTGCGAGGGTTTACAATCTACAAGGGATGGGTGAGGATACAGTAGGTGAGGGGAGAGGACCCTGCCCATTTGGACTCACAGTATACAAGGGTGGGTGAGGATACAGTAGGTGAGGGGAGAGGACCCTGCCCATTTGGACTCACAGTATACAAGGGATGGGTGAGGATACAGTAGGTGAGGGGAGAGGACCTTGCCCATTTGGACTCACAGTATACAAGGGGTGGGTGAGGATACAGTAGGTGAGGGGAGAGGACCCTGCCCATTTGGACTCACAGTATACAAGGGGTGGGTGAGGATACAGTAGGTGAGGGGAGAGGACCCTGCCCATTTGGACTCACAGTATACAAGGGATGGGTGAGGATACAGTAGGTGAGGGGAGAGGACCCTGCCCATTTGGACTCACAGTATACAAGGGATGGATGAGGACAAAGTAAGTAAGCAGAGAGGACCCACGAGGACTCACAGTCTACAAATAACAACTATCTCTCCTAAACTTCTATTCCCACTTGCTTCTGTTTCTCGATTTTATGTGATACATATCAAGATATTTAATAAATAATAAATATGGAAACTCGGTACCCCTTATAGACTTCTCATGCTGGGCCTACCTTTTAGAAGATTGGATCTACTATGTTCATATCCATAATCCCTAAGATTGAAATTAGAACGTTAAGTGCTTGTATCTGCTTTTTCCGTCATCCCTATAGAGAATAGTAATTGGACAGCCAACCAGCTATTTCAATTATATAATGAATTGGCAACTGCTCGCATAGGGCTGTGGCCATCTTGGGGCAACGGGCTGCAGCATTAAACTGATAAAGAAGGATACTCATTGGTCCAGCAGGTTGGTTGCTGGGTCAAATGACGAAATTTGAGCGGGAAGAAGCCCGCCAAATTTAAATTATTTTATTGGCCAGCCGTCCTCTGGCTGGTATATATAAAGGGGGCAATCTTGGGACGAACAGTTCAGTGAACACCAGTTGCTGAAAGAATGGAAGCTCTTCTGGAACGGTTACTAGCGAGGGCAGGTCAGCAAGGAGGAGAAGAGTGGCTCCGCAAATGCCTCGGCGAACAAGATGATGCTGCGCCGAGACCGCCAGCTGAGGAGGCGAACTGCGAGGACCAGGACCCGGTATTGCGGCGGAGGAGCCAGCGTCAGAAGAGACCGAGGAAGGAGAACTACTCACCACCGAGCCGAGGCAGGAATCGCGGACAGCGGTCAGGAGGCAGTAGCAGCGGAAGCCGCCAGAGCCGAGCACGGAGCGTCCGCCCAGCCGGGCCGCGTTATCCGAGTGCAGGAGCATTCCCCGGGGTCGCGCAGGAAATTACGTCAGCCGGCCCGCCGGAAGTGACGTCACGCGGCCCCGACCTCACCGATGCGGGAAGCGGGGTATTAGCCCCTGCACACAGCAATGGCGCAGGAGTTAACCTGCACACAAGCGGGAGGGGCACCCAGCCCTCCCTAGCAATAGAGCCAAACCTAACAGGGGCAGGTAATCTGGTTACGGTCCCTGGCACCTTTGTACAGAGAGGTGCATTAACTCCCTTGAGGGAAACTGCCCAGCTGTGGGCACAAAGAGCTATGGAACCAGGCCCTGAGGCTGTAGCACCAGCGGGCCTTGGCCAGGGGCAAGGGGTATACTTACCCAGGTCCCCACCGTCTCCTCTGTTGCATGCAATGCCCTTTGGGGGCAGAGGGACGGACTCGCAAGAGCTAAACCTGCGAAGCAATCCTGCGACAGAGATCGGATCAGGTCCATCCAGCACTCCTACCTCCATCCATAGGAGTGCGAGCCCGGCACTCCAAGTCTGGGGCGTACACCATGCAACCCGAAGCGACAGAGTGGATCCAGGACCACACCAGACCGGCAGCCGTGACGAAGGGGTCAGCTTTCCGGGTCTTCCGATGACAGAGGTCAACCCGACACGAGGAAGTACAGCGATGCCAGGATATGGTGAGAACGCTCATTTAATTAATCCTTTAATGCCATCATTAGCATCATCTATTTCAGATTTAGTTAGACAAACTGTAGCGGCAGCCTTATGTGTGCCCCCCTCCCCCGGGGCATCCTCGCAAACAAGAGCTAGTGCAGGAGTTTCCCAAGCACATTTGAAAGAGGCCCTTCCTTGCGAGGTATCCCCGCTGGGATTTCATTTAGCAAACAATGTTAAAGAAAAAATTTGGGGAGGTGAATTTTTAGATTTATTTTCCCTTCTTCCGAATCGCGACTCGTTTAAATACGAGGGGCGAGACGAAAAAGAAGGAGACAATAAGAAAAAAACGTACCGCTCATTTAATACATGGCTGCAGGCCTTCTTGATTTATGCCGCGGTGTTAGGCGAAAAATCCCCCAATTTGTGTTCAGGCTTATGCCAACACATAGACACAATACGTGAAGCGTACAGGAATTTTGGGGCACAGGATGGCTCAACTACGACGAAGCATTTCGTCAGAAGTTAGCGGTACATCCGTCACTAAAATGGGGGACCAAGGACGTAGGCCTCTGGCTACAAATGATGATCCCCCAGCGTCAGCCCCCGGCGAAACAATTTAGCTCACCCTTAGTAAAGAAGGGTTTCTGTTTCGCATTTAATGAATCTTCCTGCCGGTGGCTGCAAAATTGCCGCTACCGGCATGAGTGTTCAACGTGCGGGGAAGCGCATCCTGCATTAAAATGTTACAAGCGGCCAGGCACAGCAGTTAAAGAGCCCTTTCTCAAAAGCACCGAGCCCTGTGAGGCTCATAAATCTAATACCCTGGCTAAACCAATACCCGGATCGGGTTAGTGCGGAAATGTTATACTCCCGGTTTAAATCCGGTTTTTTCGTTCCGCCTTTCCTAGGATCTGGCTGTACGTCCCGAAACAATTTGCCCTCGGCAAACAAGTTCCCAAATATAATTAGTGACAAAATTGAAAAGGAATTACAAGCCGGTAGATGCCTCGGCCCCTTTACGGACCCTCCGTTTAAAGATTTTAGGATATCCCCGCTTGGGATAGTACCCAAGAAAGAGAAAGGATCGTTTAGGATGATACACCATTTATCATATCCTGCGGGTGCATCACTAAACGATCAAGTGGACCCAAGGGTGGCATCGGTTTCCTATGCTTCCTTTGATTCCGCAGTCAACTTGCTCCAAAAATTTGGCAGAGGAGCACTATTATCAAAATCTGACATACAATCGGCATTTCGGCTACTCCCAGTCCATCCCTCTGGCTTTAATTCCCTGGGTTTCACCTTTGAAGGAAAATATTATTTTGACAGATGCCTCCCGATGGGTTTCGCTATGTCGTGTAATTATTTCGAAACTTTTTCAACTTTCCTTCAGTGGTGTATTCAGAGAGATTCGCCAGAGGGAGGGATATCTCATTACTTGGACGATTTTTTATTTATTGGCCCTCCTGGGTCAAGATGTTGCGAAGTTTTGCTACAATCGTTCCTATCCCTTATGGATCATTTTGGAGTCCCGGTAGCCTTTGATAAAACCACATTTCCAAATACATCTATAGAATTTTTGCGAATACTAATCGATTCCCAAAAGATGGAATTTAGACTCCCCGAAGATAAACTCATTAAACTGCGAGGTCTGATCGATTCATTCCGTGCAAAACAGTCAGCCTCATTGAAAGAATTTCAGACGTTGGCAGGATCCCTCAATTTTGCACTAAGAGTAATACCAGCCGGTCGGCCGTTTCTACGGCGATTGTACGAAAGCATGACTGCGGTTCATTCTACCGCTCCCATATTAATTACGCAATCCCTCAAATTTGATCTGGATGTTTGGTACCAGTTCTTATCTCGCTTTAATGGGGTGACTTGTTGCCAGAAACCTTTTCTCTCCTCTACCGAAATACAACTGGATGTCCATACAGCTAAGGAGGGTATGGGCATTATCTTTAGAAACAAATGGATAGCCACTGCATGGCCCAATGAGCTTGAAGACGCATTTGTAAATTCTCCCCCGCTGCGTGACGTCTTCGCATTGACGGTCATATTCACTCTTTGGGGTAGCAAGTTAACGAATAGACGGATAATTTTCAATACTAATGATAAAATATCTGCATTCACTGTTAATTCGTTATCTTCCAAATCTTATTTAATTTCAAAATTATTAAAGAGATTGTCTATTATGTGCTTAGAATGTAATAGCTGGATAAAGCTTCAGCTATCTATCCCTGATGGTCATTCTTTGTGTGCTCTTCTTTCCCGCAATGACACGGCACAGTTCCAAGCCAGATGTCCATGGGCGGAACCGAACAGCATACGAGTCCCAACAGAGGTATGGAATATCCTCTTGGGTTGATACCACAATTCATACAGCAGTCACTCGCACCACGGACCTGGACGTCCTATTGCTCGTCCTGGCATTCGTGGGTGCAGTTTTGTATACAATACGGAGCCTCTCCTACAACAGCAGCAAACCAGGCATCCCTCCCCTTCCTTCAATCATTAGCAGCTAAGCGTTTATCTTACTCTTCCGTAACAAAAATAATTGCCGGGATTTCATTCTTTTTAAAGGTGGCTGGATTCCCGGCAATTACCGAACCGTTTATAGTTAAACAGTTCTTGAAAGGGTACAAAAAGTCTTTCTGTACACCAGATACTAGATCCCCTATGCCACTGTCAATTCTACCAAAGATATGCAGCGTCCTCGACGATGTTTGCTTCAATACCTATGAGGCAAACATGTTTAGGGCAGCGTTCCTTACTTTATTTTTCACGGCAATGAGGATTGGCGAATTGGTGTCAACCAGTAAGGCTAATGCATCTGGGATTAGATTGGAAGATGTTTCATGGTTGCACAGAACATTGTGTATTTATTTGCGTAAATCCAAAACTGACCAGATCGGCAGAGGCCAAGTAATCGTACTTCACCCCTCTGTCGACGTCAGAATTTGCCCATTTACAGCAATGAAGACATGGATTGATACGCGTAACCCATTACCAGGCAGCCTATTTATACATACTGATGGCACCCCATTAACTGTGTTCCAATTTCGGGTAGTTCTTCAGAGGTGCTTGGACCAACTCAAAGTGGAGAACCTCAAATTGACGTCACATTCATTCCGCATTGGTGCTGCAAGTTTAGCCGCGCAACAAGGTCTGAATGAGTCGTGCATTAAGAAACTGGGCAGATGGACATCTAATTCATTTAAAAAATACATACGGCCAATCAGCCAAAATGTTTAGCTTGCCACGTTTCTTTTGCTTTTGTTGTTTCGCACAGCGTACATTAACGATCAATTTATTCTTTAGGCCCCAAAATAGTCTGGATCATCGGCCACTCGTTCATCTATTGGGCACACAGGAGGGCTAAGAACAGAGGCTACTCCGAGAATCTCTCGTTTAACGAATCCGAAGTTATCATTCACTGGCACGGGGTAAGGGGTCTGAAGTGGCATAATGTTAACGATCTATTTTTACAACTGCTTGATCTTTTTCCCCGGCCCGACTTAGTGATTTGTCACGCCGGGGGAAACGATTTGGGTAAGGGTTCTTCCCTGGAACTGCTGTGGCGTGTTAAATCAGATTTCTGTTGGCTCGCCCAGAAGGTCCAGGGCTCTACATTTGTATTCTCAGAAATAATACCACGATTATCGTGGAAAACCAGAAACAATATGTTCCTGGAAAAAATGAGGAAAAGATTGAATAGGGAAATGGAAAAATTTCTGCCATCAATAGGTATGTTTTCCTATAGACACAAAGAGCTGGAAGGTTTTGTTCCGGGCTTATATCGACAAGATATGGTACACTTGTCGGATGTTGGCCTTGACATTTTCAATGTCGGGGCACAGAGCATTGTGGAGGCATGGCTGGGGGAGGCCGGTACCTTAAAGGTACCGTCCTAATGGGTCACCCAGCTCTGCTGGGGGGATCAGTTCATTAAATAAAGTTACAATTCAGTATTTACAAACAAAAGAGTCATTTGGTTACATGACTATGGAACGAACATGTGTTTAAAGAAATTGTTGAATAAACAAGTGAAAATTGGATACATTATGAAATCTTAATAAAGTACCAGCCTGTTATACCCACAATGCTCTGGTAGTTAATTTGTTTGTTATAAAGGGTAAGTTAAACCGTCGGGTAAAATGTAAGCTCTGTTGCACCATGGGATAAATGTTCCTTGGTGCAGATAAAAATTCCCTATTCTGTCAATCATTAGAAGGTTCTAGTAGTCCAACACCAAGGGATCAACAAAATATCCTCTATGCACTGATAACTTGTTTTCACTGAACAATCCCTGTAATTAGTAGTCTAGAATATTTTAGATTCTCGCTTAGTGCTTCCAGTGATTGAGAATGGAGGTATAAATGAGAGTTTATACACCTAACTTATTTTTCGCTATTCAAATATAATTGCCAGAGTCCTCCTGTTGCAATATTGCAAATTGCTTTATATGAGGGGAATTCATTCAAGATTTCCCATGACCCACTTTTATTTATTGCAGGACGCTGAAACAGCACGTGTAATGATATAAGTCTCTATAGGTCATGTGCCAGTTTGCGACTCTGAACTGATAACGGTCTTTCTTTTACAGGTGCTGAAGTGGTGTGAGGTATGATAATGGACCTAGTGGAATACAGGGCAGTCATCAAGTTCCTTTATATGAAAGGTGTGCTCATTCATAGCGGAATGGAGTCGCCCTGGAATTTGAGCCATTTGCACTGAAGCGACCACATTTGAAATAACGATGCCAGTCCTTGACCACCATAAACCTCTTTCATCTCAATGAACATCTCCCTTTGTGTGCAGCCTTTCAAGTAAAGTAACTTCATGAATACTCTGTACTCCACTGGGTCCATATCACATATCACATGGGAGTGTGGATCCAGCAGCAGCTGTCTGAGCTAATTTACCAGTTGTGGGGAAACAACTGGATCAGGTGAGCACGTACACCTATGACGGTACTACCTTATCCGTAAAACGATAAGACCCATTTGCACCTCTGTCTCCCCTTTTTTCTTTGTATGGATTAAAGCATATCACACCTCACACCACTTCAGCACATGTAAAAGAAAGACCGTTATAAGTTCAGAGCTGCAAATTGGCACATAACCAACAGAGACTTATATCATTACACATGTGCAGTTTCAGCGTCCTGTGATAAATAGAAGTGGGTCAGGGGAAATCTTTAATGAACACTCTTCAAACATAATGTCCCCATTAATTCTCAACCACTTTGCATTCTGCCAGCACTCAAATATTTAGTACAAACCAACCAAAGTTAAAGTGATCACTCTACTTCATAACATTTTTTAATCCAAAATTGCCAAAATACACTGCAGACAAAAAAATCCACAATCAGAGCATGCTGTCTTTCAAAAAATGCTGCATGCCTCAAAGCGCCAATAGAATGGCACACTATTAAAGACATTGTATGTTGTGATTTTTATAATAAAAAATTCAATGTAACATCTGCCCAAATGAAAACACACAGCATACAAAATTGGCACTTTTTTACAAAATGTTATGTTGGAATCTAACTTACTGTATATTGAAACGCAGAACACACTACAATGAATGCACATTAGTATATTCATTCCTGTACCATTTTCTTTAAGTGGTGTTTCATTTGAAAAGCACAGGATCCTCTGGATAGATGTATATATATATAGCGGCACAGTGGCTCAAGTGGTTAGCACTGCAGCCTTTGCAGCACTGAGGTCCCAAGGTCCTAGGTTCAATTCCCACCAAGAACACTAAGGACAACATCTGCAAGGAGTTTGTATGTTCTCCCCATGTTTGCATGGGTTTCCTCTGGGCACTCCGCATTGTAAAGACATACTGATAGGATGTTTAGTTTGGAAGCTCCAAGAGAGACAGCATTACTGATGTATGTAAAGCACTATGGAATTACCATATATACTTGTGTATAAGCTGAGTTTTTCAGCCCAAAATTTGGGCTGAAAAGTCTCCCCCTTGGCTTATACACGAGTCAATACGGGTGGGGGCTGTGGAGGCTGCAGGAGGCGGTGGGGGGGGGCTGCTGTATGAGCGGCCCTGTCACGTGGGGCCGCTCATTAAATATGCACTGCTTCCCCCTGTCAATCAGCGGCACGGGGAAGCAGTGCATATAGCCCCCAAATGCTGGCACTCGCCCCCCCTTGTAAGGGCCCCCCCCCAATGGTTATATTACCATTCCGGACTTCTGATCCGCGCTGCTCCGTCCGTCCGTCTTCTACATCCGGGATCTCCGGCCGTCGCAGGCATATGACGTCATCGCGCCACGGCCGGGGATCCCGGATGTAGAAGACGGACGGACGGAGCAGCGAGGAGCGGCGCGGATCAGAAGTCCGGAATGGTAAGAGAAGCGGGGGGGGCCCTTGCAAGGGGGGGCGAGTGCCAGCATTTGGGGGCTGCTGGGGACCCCCAGGGGGCTGCTGTGTACCCCCAGGGGGCTGCTGTGTACCCCTGGGGCCTTCTGTATACCACTGGGGCTGCTGTATACTACCACTGGGGCTGCTGTATACTACCACTGGGGAGGCCTGTATACCTGTGCTGGGGTCCACCCTCGGCTTATACACGAGTCAATAGGTTTTTCCAGATTTTTGGGGCAAAAGTAGGGGGGTCGGCTTGTACACGGGTCGGCTTATACACGAGTATATACGGTAATAGCACTATATAAATGAATAAATATTATTATATAAATAGATAGATATCTAGTGAAAAAATTGAAAAAACAGCACAAAAAAGTGGACCTTTATTGCCTGTGGCGCGGTGATGTTTCGGACAATATGTCCTTTCTCAAGCTTGAGAATGGACATATTGTCCGAAACATCGCCACGCCATATCTATATCTTTTTATATATATATATATATGTATATATATGTATATAAATGTGTATGTGTGTATATATATGTGTATGTGTGTATATATATGTGTATGTGTGTATGTGTATGTGAGTATTTTTTACATGTTTTATGGACACCGGAAAGTCTTGTATAAAGTAAAATTAAATAAAATACAAAATAGTTCTTAAAATGATTAAAAAAAGGCTTGTTATGTGTTAAAGGGAAACATCTTAAGAACATAGAGAATAAAACTGGGTTAAAAAGACCATAAGAAAACATTTGTGAATTGAAATGGTAACACAGAGCAATTTTAATATCTGTAACTTTTGAACTTTTATAATTATTGTACACGAAAACGAGAAAAACCAGCTGAACCTGTATTCTATTCACAAGTCTATTCATTGTAGAGATAACTATCTGTACTATTGAGAAATGCCTGCAGGAACCTTGTGTGACACATTGACAGATTATAAAATGCTTACCAGTATGAACACAAAATAACTGAAAATCATCCGTTTTTGTAAAATCTACATAATATCAAAGAGCCATCCTTAGAATAACCATGGTGTCTTCATAAGCTTTAGGGTTAGAGTCAGACTTGAATCTGCCACTGACCCTGGCCAATCCGGCAGAAACTTAGTTTCTGCATGGAGCAGTGCATAGCGTTACCAGCAGGTAACGCTATGCACTGCAAAGCCATGGATCTCTATGGCAACTGGATGCTTACCGCAGCCGCCGGCTCCACAGAGATTTCCCGGATCTGCGCTTCTGCAGAGCGCACAGAAAAACGCTGCAAACAGCGTTTCCTGTCCGCTCTGCTAAAGCGCATATCCGGGGCTTTTCTGTGGAGCCGGCGGCTGCGGTAAGCGTCCGGTTGCCATAGTGATCCATAGCCTTGCGGTGCATAGCGTTACCTGCTGGTAACACTATGCACTGCTCCATGCAGAAGCTACATTTCTCCTGGATCCTGCAGACGCAAGTCTGACCCTAGCCTAAGGGAATTATTCTGTTACTTTAAGAACTAGACGGGGGCTCAATTCTATCACATTGTGCAATTCTAGAACGGGAAGTTCACTGAGCTGTAGGTTGGATTTCTGCTAAAGGGAAAAACCCAAAAAAAAAAAAACCTGCCCCTTTCACATCAGCGTTTTTTTCAAATCGCGGCAGATGCGGTGAAAAAAACGCATCTGCCGCGATTACCACATACCGGCTGCACTTGCGGCACGACTGCGGCACAGTTGCGGCAAGCCCCATACAATGTATAGGCGGGCTTGCGGCCGGTGCGGCAAGTGCGGTTTTTGCACTTGCGGCAGGTGTGGCCGCAAAAAAAACCGCGGCTGACAGCGTTTTTTTTGCGGCCGCACCTGCCGCAAGTGCCAAAACCGCACTTGCCGCACCTGCCGCAAGCCCGCCTATACATTGTATGGGGCTTGCCGCAACTGTGCCGCAACCGTGCCACAAGTGCAGCCGGTATGCGGTAATCGCGGCAGATGCGTTTTTTTCACTGCATCTGCCGCAATTTGAAAAAAACGCTGCTGTGAAAGGGGCCTAAGTTTTCTTCCTTAGCAAGTGTGACATGAGCTGAGGTGCGAACGAAGTAAGTGTGAGACTTGTGATTCAGTGACTTTAGAATCAGGGAGTTTGGAAGGGAGGACTTACTGAATTGCTGGTTGTATTTTATTAATACTTTACATTTCATTTTACTTATCATCTGGCTGGTGCAATCCTCATTAGGAAATGAGCTCCATAATTGACATTGGCATCCAGTGTACATCTTGCCACATGTAAGCAATCCTTGAACAGCCAGTCGAGGGTACATACTGCTGTGTGAGATGTGAGCACGCTGTGCATTTGGAAGCCCAGATACTGGATCTAAATCAACAGATAGCGACACTGAGATCCATAGACAATATGGAAAGGAGTCTGCTGCTCAATGAACAGCTGCTCAATGGGATAGATGTGAGGGAGGATGGTAGCATGGAGCTGCATGGACTGTGAGGCAGCTAGCTGGGTGACAGTTAGAAGGCGGGGTAGAGGAAAGAGTGCCAGGGAGGCTAGCCCTGATCTGGCAAACTCCAATAAATTTGCTAAGTTGGCGGATGAGGGGGGTGTCAGTACAGGGATAGCACTGCTGCAACAAGGCATGACCTCTGAAAGTCGGAGGAGTGTCAGCTCCAGTAAGGGGGAAAACAGGAGAGAAGGGCAGGCCAGACAAGTGCTGGTAGTGGGAGACTCAATTATTAGGGGAACAGATAGGGCAATCTACTACAAAGACAGGGATCGTCGAACAGTGTGCTGCCTACCTGGAGCTTGAGTCCGGCACATCGCTGATCAGGTTGACAGATTGCTGGGAGGGGCTGGTGAGGACCCAGCGGTCATGGTGCACTTTGGCACAAATGACAAAGTTAGAGGTAGGTGGAAGGTCCTGAAAGATGATTTCAGGGAATTAGGCTGCAAGCTTAAGGCAAGGACCTCCAAGGTAGTATTCTCTGAAATACTGCCTGTACCACGTGCCACACCCAGGGCTGCCACTAGGAATTTCGGGGCCCCTTACTGCCAAAATTTTGGGGCCCCCCTGAGACTCCGCCTCCACCCATGCTCCGCCTCCACCCAAACATACATGATACTTATAGTGAAAAATTGGAACACCACCAAAAATCACCTCAATTTATGTGCAAAGCTTTCCCAACCAGTAATCCAGATGGTTCCTTACAATAGAGAAAAAAAAAGGAAAAACAGCACAAAAAAATAGAAAAAAGTGGACTCTATTGCCCAATGCGTGGCCACGCCATTGGGCAATAAAGTCCACTTTTTTCTATATTTTTGTGCTGTTTTTCTTTTTTTACACTCTCTCTCTTTATTATATATTACACACTTGAGACTCCTGTGGGCTGAATATACAATAGCTGTATACACAATAGAGAATACACAATGAGACGGCTGCTAGCTTTATACACAATAGATATGGCTGCGGTCCGTATAGACAATAGAGATGGCTGCTGGCCATATAGACAATGGAGATGGCTGTAGGGTATACACACAATAGAGAATACACAATAGATACGGCTGTGGGACAAATGCACAATGGAGACTGCTTTGAGACGTATGCACATTAAATGCTGCTGAGGGATGTTTGTACATTAGTGACTGCTGCAGGATGTATACACATTGGAGACTGTGCACAGCCTGAAGGCAGTCAGCAGACTCACTTTCTCTCACCGTATGACTCTGTCTAACTAAGTTACTCCTGTTCCCACCCCTCCCTACTCCTCACTACAACTAAGCCCTCCCTCCAAGCAGTGTACACACACACATGCACACCTAGCCAGGTACACACACGCACACCCACCAGTCACACACACACATGCACACCTAGCCAGTTACACACACACACACACCAGCCAGGCACACACAGGCACACCCAGCCAGGCATGTACACACATGCACACACACACGCACACCCAGTCAGGCACAGACATACACACCCGGCCACGCATGCACACACATGCACACCCGGCCACGCACGCACACACATGCACACCCAGCCAGGCATGCACACACATGCACACCCAGCCAGGCACACACAGTCACACCCAGCCAGGCATGCACACACATGCACACACACACGTGCACACCCAGTCAGGCACACACATGCACACCCGGCCAGGCACGCACACACATGCACACCCGGCCACGCACGCACACACATGCACACTCAGCCAGGCATGAACACACATGCACACTCAGCCAGGCACGCACACACATGCACACTCAGCCAGCCAGGCACGCACACACATGCCCACTCAGCCACTCAAACACACACATGCACACTCAGCCAGGGACGCACACACATGCACACCCAGACAGGCACGCACACACATGCACACTCAGCCAGGCATGAACACACATGCACACTCAGCCAGGCATGAACACACATGCACACTCAGCCAGGCACGCACACACATGCACACTCAGCCAGGGACGCACACACATGCACACTCAGCCAGGCATGCACACACATGCACACTCAACCAGGCACACACACACATGCATACCTAGCCAGTTACACACAAGCACACTCAGCCAGGCACACACACATGCACACTCAGCCAGGCACACACACATGCACACTCAGCCAGGCACACACACATGCACACTCAGCCAGGCACACACACATGCACACTCAGCCAGGCACACACACATGCACACTCAGCCAGGCACGCACACACTTGCACACTCAGTCAGACACGCACACACTTGCACACTCAGCCAGGCACGCACGCACATGCACACCTAGCCAGTTTCACACACGCACACTCAGCCAGGCACACATATGCACACTCAGCCAGGCACACACATGCACACTCAGCCAGGCACACACACACACATGCACACTCAGCCAGGCACACACACAAATGCACACTCAGCCACTCACACACACATGCACACCCAGCCAGGGACATATGGGCTAGATATGCATGGAGGACTTACAGGCGGGGACTCAGACTTGTGCCCTCCTATTTACCCTGCTTCTCCCCTCTTGTGCCCCCCCCCCCATTTACCCTGCTTCTCCTGTCTTGTGGCCCCCCATTTTCCTTGTTTCTCCCTCATGTGCCTCCCATTCTACCTGTTTCTCCCCTCTTGTGGCCCCCATTCACCCTGCTTTTCCCCTTGTGCACCCCCATTCACCCTTCTTCTCCCCTCTTGTGGCCCCTCATCATTTTCCCTGCTTTTCCCCTTTTACCCCCCCAGTCTCCCTGTTTCTCCCCTCTTGTGGCCCCCTCCACTCACCCTGCTTCGTCCCTCTTGTGGCCCCTGTTCCCCCCACCCCTGCTCTCTTCGGCTCATTGGCGCTTACCTTGTCCTGCTCCTGCTCCCAGACGGTCTTCATGCAGTCGGCACCTTCGGAGCATCAGCGCTTCCTGGTCAGGAGGAGCTCAGCTGCTCTATCCAAGCTGAGCTCTCACACTGATCCCGGAAGTGCCGGCAGTGCACGCAGGGGGATCAATGCAGTGGCAGCGTCCCAGCAGTATTCAATAGATCCTGGGTCACTGCCGCTGCTCCGACACCCCCTGTATCTCAGGAGAGAGCTCAGGGGGCGGGGGCGGGCCCCGGCGGCCGCAGTGATTCCTCACAGGAGAGGGGGGGCCCGCCGTCCATCCAGGAAAACAAAGGGGGGCCCGCTCCAAACGGCCACGCCCCCCGCCAGCACACCCGGGCCCCCCTGCGCCTGTTTAAATGGACACGCCCCCTCTAAAAACTGCCGGGCCCCTTAATCCAGTAAGGCCAGTAAGGCCTTAACGGCGGCCCTGGCCACACCAGATAGGCAACGGGAGATTAGGGAGATAAATAAGTGGCTCAGGAATTGGTGTAGGAAGGAGGGGTTTGGGTTCCAGGAGAACTGGGCTGACTTCTCTGTTGGCTACAGGTTCTATGCTAGGGACGGGCCGCACCTCAATGGGGAGGGTGCAGCTGTGCTGGGGGAGAAAATGGCTAGAAGGTTGGAGGAGTGTTTAAACTAGGGATTGGGGGAGAGGGTATTCATTGTACAGGAGGGGAAGATAGTGTAACTAGTAATCTGGGCACAAGTAATGACATTGGAGGTGGCATGGGGGGTGGGGTTAGAATAGTCAATATAGTAGGAAGAAATAGAGGTAAAGAGAGATGCATAAAGTGCATGTACACTAATGCCAGGAGCCTCACCAAAAAAATAGAGGAATTAGAATTAATTTTGTTGGAAAATAATTATGACATGGTGGGGATATCGGAAACATGGCTGGACGAGAGCCATGACTGGGCTTTTAATTTACAGGGCTATAGTCTGTTCAGAAATGACCGTACAAATAAGCGAGGGGGAGGTGTGTGTTTATATGTAAGATTATCCTTAAAACCCATTCTTCGTGATAATATATATGAATCTAATGAAAATGTAGAGTCCCTATGGGTGGAGATAAGGGGAGGGGGGAAAAATAATAAATTACTGATAGGGGTTTGTTATAAGTCTCCAACAATAAAGGGAGTGGAGGAGAATATCCTCATAAAGCAAATAGATGAAGCAGCGACTCAGGGAGAAGTCATTATTATGAGGGACTTCAACTACCCTGAAATACATTGGGGAACAGAAACCTGCAGTTCCAGCAAAGGTAATAGATTTTTGACAATTATGAGAGACAATTACCTTTCACAACTGGTTTAGGACCCAACAAGAAGGAGGTCACTGCTGGACCTAATATTAACCTACAGGCCGGACCGCATATCAAATATACGGGTTGGAGGTCACTTAAGATGTGTAGTGGAGGGGCTACAAAGACACTAAACTTAAGGAAGGCAAATTTCCAACGGTTGAGAGATGATCTTAGTGCAATAAACTGGGACGATGTCCTGAGACATAAAAGTACACAAAGCAAATGGGAGATGTTTATTAGCATCCTGAATAGGACCTGTGCACAATATATACCCTATGGGAATAAACATGCTAGAAATAGGAGGAAACTACTATGGCTAAATAAAGCTCTAAGGGGCGCAATAAGTGACAAAAAGAAAGCATTTAGGGTATTAAAGCAAGTAGGTAGTGATGATTCATTAAATAAAAACAGAAAATTAAATAACATCTGTAAAAAGCAAATCAAGGCAGCAAAGATTGAGACAGAGAGACTCATTGCCAGAGAAAGTAAAAAAAATCCCAAAATATTCTTTAACTACATTAATAGTAAGAAACTAAAAATTGATTGTGTTGGCCCCCTTAAAAATAATCTGGGTGAAATGGTGGATGAGGATGAGGAAAAAGCCAATATGCTAAATGACTTTTTTGCAACAGTATTTACACAAGAATATACCATGACAGCCAACTTGATCAGTGATAACTAAGACTCTCCATCTACTATATAATCTCCTAATGTTCTCTGTCTGTCACGGAAATCGAGCGCCAGCGCTCATTGGCTGCTATACATGTGCTGTAATGTACCGCCATACACTATAGCGCTACTATATATGTAATGTAATGTACCGCCATATACTATACTGCTGCTATACATGTACTGTAATGTACCACCATATACTATAGTGCTGTTTTACAAGTACTATAATGTACCACCATATACTATAGCGCTGCTATACATGTGCTGTAATGTACTGCCATATACTATAGTGCTGCTATACATGTATTATAATGTACTGCCATATACTATAGTGCTGCTATACATGTACTGTAATGTCCCGACATATACTATAGTGCTGCTATACATGTACTGTAATGTACCACCATATACCATAGAGATGCTATACATGTGCTGTAATGTACCGCCATATATTATAGTGCTGCTATACATGTACTATAATGTACCGCCATATTCTATAGTGCTGCTATACATGTACTATAATGTACCGCCATATACTATAGTGCTGCTATACATGTGCTGTAATGTACTGCCATATACTATAGTGCTGTTTTACAAGTACTATAATGTACCACCATATACTATAGCGCTGCTATACATGTGCTGTAATGTACTGCCATATACTATAGTGCTGCTATACATGTATTATAATGTACTGACATATATTATAGTGCTGCTATACATGTACTGTAATGTCCCGACATATACTATAGTGCTGCTATACATGTACTGTAATGTACCACCATATACCATAGAGATGCTATACATGTGCTGTAATGTACCGCCATATATTATAGTGCTGCTATACATGTACTATAATGTACCGCCATATTCTATATTGCTCATATACATGTACTATAATGTACCGCCATATACTATAGTGCTGCTATACATATGCTGTAATGTACTGCCATATACTACAGTGCTGCTATACATGTACTATAATGTACCGCCATATACTATAGTGCTGCTATACATGTGCTGTAATGTACTGCCATATACCATAGCGCTGCTATACATGTGCTGTAATGTACCACGATATACCATAGTGCTGCTATATATATATATGTAGTTCACGCACGTTGACTGAACAAGTTCTGTCAGTCACAGTATGTCAACTACATACATTTTCTAGAATATCCGATGCGTTAGAATCGGGCCACCATCTAGTTACATATAACCTGCTTAACCCAACAGGAAGTATGGCACCGTCTAAAAATCACTAAAGTTGACAAATCCCCAGGCCCGGATGGGATACACCCCAGAGTACTGCAGGAATTAAGTACCATCATAGATAACCCATTATTTTTAATCTTTAAAGATTCAATAATAACAGGGTCTGTACCACAGGACTGGCATGTAGCAAATTGGGTGCCAATATTCTCAAAGGGGGCAAAAACTGAACTTGGAAATTATAGGCCAGTAAGCTTAACCTCTACTGTGGGTAAAATCCTAGAGAGTTTTCTAAGAGATGCTATACTGGGGTATCGCAATAAAAATAACCTCATGACCCAATATCAACATGGGTTTACGAGGGACCGTTCCTGTCAAACTAATCTGATAAGCTTCTATGAAGAGGTAAGTTCTCCACCATGCTTGACAGATGGCGTCAGACCTCTTCCAGCATCTTTTCAGTTGTTCTGTGTCTCACAAATGTTCTTCTGTGTGATCCAAACACCTCAAACTTTGATTCGTCTGTCCATAAAACTTTGTTCCAATCTTCCTCTGTCCAATGTTTGTGTTCTTTTGCCCATATTAATCTTTTCCTTTTATTAGGCAGTCTCAGATATGGATTTTTCTTTGCCACTCTGCCCTGAAGGCCAGCATCCCAGAGTCACCTCTTCACTGTAGACGTTGACACTGGCGTTTTGCGGGTACTATTTAATAAAGTTGCCAGATGAGGAGCTGTGAGGTGTCAATTTCTCAAACCAGAGACTCTAATGTACTAGTCTTGTTGCTCAGTTGTGCAGCGGGGCCCCCACTTCTCTTTCTACTCTGGTTAGAGCCTGTTTGTGCTCTCCTCTGAAGGGACTAGTACACACCATTGTAGGAAATCTTGAGTTTCTTGGCAACTTGTCTCATGGAATAGCCTTCATTTCTAAGAACAATAATAGACTGTCGAGTTTCACATGAAAGTTCTCTTTTTCTGGCCATTTTGAGAGTTTCAAATGTAATGCTCCAGATTCCCAACTAGCTCAAACGAAGGTCAATTTTATAGCTTCTCTAATCAGCTAAACCGTTTTAAGCTCTGCTAACATACTTGTACAAGGGTTTTCTAGGGTTTTCTAAACATCCATTAGCCTTCTTACACAGTTAGCAAACACAATGTACTATTAAAACACTGGAGTGGTGGTTTTTGGAAATGGGCCTCTATACACCTATGTAGATATTGCATTAAAAAACAGACATTTGCAGCTAGAATAGTCATTTACCACATTAACAATGTATAGAGTGTATTTCTGATTCATTTAATGTTCGCTTCATTGAAAAAAAATGTGCTTTTCTTTCAAAAATAAGGAAGTTTCTAAATGACCCCAAACATTTGAACAGTAGTGTATGTGTATGATACATCATGAATGCTTTTATATATGAAAATGCTGCTTTTGAATATACATATGTAGAAAATAGGAAGTAATGTAATTTTGATCATTTCTAGAAATAAAAGATTAGAAGTATTTAGAAAAAAAAAATATGGATACAAATGTGTTTTCAGATCAATACAGTTTAACAGCAAATGTGTATTGTCATCTTGGATGGTTTCTGTCACATTGGATACATCACTACACGTCATCTGATCAGAGTATCGTCACTGTGCTTATCTCTAAGTTTAAAACCTCCAGATGTGTAGAAAAAAAATCCTCCTAAGAAGAAAAATAAATGTTAAAGAGAGGAGCGAGGACAAAAGTCAATGATAAATTAAATGTATAAGATATTGCACAACACCAAAAAATAATTACAGCTTCTACTTATGCGTGTGGGTCTATGTCAATTTGCTACTTGCTTGGTGATGTTATTTTCTTAAAGGGAACCTGTCAGCTGGTTTATGCCCCTCCAGCTATCACTATCTGTACCTGCAGCTTCATAGTCTTATTCTAATCCCCTGTCTGAGCTTATAGTGTAATGTAAAAGGTGCAAAAAAGCATTTCTACACTTACATTTCAGTCTACACCTTGGAGGAGGGCGACTGGCAGGATAATGGTTAACTCACTATTAACTTGCATGGCTAAAGGACCTGTGTGATGTAACGATCATGTGACTATAGTGGGCGGAGCCAAGTGAGCAAACTCATATTATGGTATAGGGACTTAGCTCCACCTATTGTAGTCACATGGTTATGACATCACATCAGGTCTCCCAACATGTTCTAACATAAGGCTGAAATGTTAACTATTAACCTGCCAAACAGTCTCAGTCCTCCAGGCTGGAGACTGACTGCCTCATTACATAAGGAAATGTAAGTGTATAAATGCTTTTTTTTCCCCTTTCACATTACACTCTGAGCTCAGACAGGGATGATTAGAATAGTATTATAAAGCTGCAGGGACAGATAGGGATAGCTGGGGGGACATAAACCACCTGACAGGTTCCCTTTAAAGGAATTTGTCAACAGCTTAAAAAAAAAAATCAACTATGCCTCTCTAAGGCTGCTTTCACACAGCGTTTTTTTGCTGTCCGAGGGGATCCTTTTTTTTGTAGAACCCCTCAGACAGCAACGGATCTAAACTATGCCTGCAATCGGATGCCAAATAGGCATCTGATTCCGATATTTTGCAGGATCAGTTGGGATCCTCTCCCTCTCTCCTCCTCTCCTCGCCCCTCCTGTCACCTCATCCCCTCCTCTCTCCTCGCTCCTCTCTGCCTCCTGTCACCTCTTTCCCCCCTCCTCTCCCTGCTCCCTCAGTCTCTCCCTCTTTCCCCCCTCCTCTCCCTGCTCCCTCAGTCTCTCCCTCTTTCCCCACTCCTCTCCCTGCTCCCTCAATCTCTCCCTCTTTCCCCCCTCCTCTCCCTGCTCCCTCAGTCTCTCCCTCTTTCCCCACTCCTCTCCCTGCTCCCTCAGTCTCCCCCTCTTTCCCCCTCCTCTCCCTGCTCCCTCAGTCTCTCCCTCTTTCCCCCCTCCTCTCCCTGCTCCCTCAGTCTCCCCCTCTTTCCCCCTCCTCTCCCTGCTCTTTCAGTCTCTCCCTCTTTCCCCCCTCCTCTCCCTGCTCCCTCAGTGCTTCCCTCTTTCTCCCCTCTCCTCTGGATCTTACAAAATAAAAAATCTTTATTCTCACCTTCCTGCGATCCCCCGGCGTCTCCAGCTTCTGATCCTTAGGACCTGTGGTTGCGTCACAGTCACATAACCAGTTACCGTGGTAACCGGTCATGTCACCGGGTTATGACATCATGCCAGGTCCTGTAAGGATCAGAAGATAGCTGGAGACGCCGGGGAATCGCTGGAAGGTGAGAATAAAGATTTTTTCTTTTTAACCCTTGCATTTACATCATTTAACTTCCGCAAAGTATGTACATACATTATGGAAGTGAATTTACACGGTTAGGAGCAGTTTTAGTGTACTGAGCATGCTCAGTACACTAAAATCAGGTCCGAGAAACAATCAACTGTTTTCTCGGACCCGCGCTCCATAGGCCCCCATGTTAAGGGCCTCGGATCATGTTGGATCCAATCCTGTCAGATTCTGTCCGATGCTCCCAAAATCGCAGCAGTCTGCGATTTTGGGTGCAGGAAAGAATCTGATAAAATCGGATCTGACAGAAATCAGATGCCATTAAGGACGAATCCGATCAGATCCGTGGCCCATAGGGATGCATGAGGGCCATATCAGTTTTCGGCTGTCAGGTTGTGTCCGGTGTTTTGCAGGATACACCGGACACAAGCTGACAGCCCCGGACAAGGCAAATCTCCGATCCTGCTCATTGCCGGCTTCAGTCCTGCCGCTGTCCACTACTGAAATTTCAGCACCGCAGCTGCAGGGGAGCTGGCTGCGATGCTGAAATTTCAACCGGAGAGCTCTCCAGGTGCTGAAATTCAGTGCCAGCTGTTTTTAACAGTCGCCACAATTTCAGCACCCCGCTTTCGGGAACCGGCACGATTTTCTGCCAGATCCAGCGCTATCCGGCGCCCATAGACTCACCGGACAGCTTGGGACCTGAAAAATCATGATGTGAAGCCAGCCTTACTAGGTCCTGTGCTACGGTTTACTTGAACTAAAAGATTTATTGCCCTGTGATTATTATTACTGGACTATTACTGGACTACAATTTCACACGTACACTTCACTATCAATGTACAATCTCTATAGAGAGCCTGATGTGGGCGGGGGAAGCTTTCCCAGTAATGCTGCATGACTAAAACTAAATGCTTTGATTAGTGTTAGAAAAGCTAAAGCCAGTAATCTATGTGATACATCAATGAATTCACGCTTTCTTTGTTTATATCATCCTGCTCACAGATGAGGTAGCAAAAATCTGCTCACAAATTCCCTTTAAAGAGGACCTGTCACCAAACCAGGCATGGTGATCTAATTACAGCACTGGATGCAGCATGTCTGCAGCATGCAGGCAAGGGGTCCCCCAGCACTTGAGCAGTCCTGTACCCCGAGATAATACACTTAGAAAACTTACATGCTCCAGCCATTAAGGAGGTGGCTAGGGGCTGCAGCCAAGGGCAGATTCACACCCCCTGCATGTTTAATCTGCCCACTGCTGCCAATCATTCTCTTCCTGTCTGCAGCATTTAAACAGAGTTTTTTTTTTCTCTCCCGTTTAGCCCCGCCCCTAACGGACTTTCTGGGAGAGAGAAAAAAAAACTCTGTTTAAATGCTGCAGACAGGGAGAGAATGATTGGCAGCAGTGGGCAGATTAAACATGCAGGGGGTGTGAATCTGCCCTTGGCTGCAGCCCCTAGCCACCTCCTTAGTGGCTGTAGCATGTAAGTTTTCTAAGTGTATTATCTCGGGGTACAGGGCTGCTCAAGTGCTGGGGGACCCCTTGTCTGCATGCTGCAGACATGCTGCATCCAGTGCTGTAATTAGATCACCATGCCTGCTTTGGTGACAGGTCCTCTTTAAGAGCAGGGAATACCTTATTGAATGTGCCACACTGTACTGCAGAGGTTACTTTAAAGATAATTTTCTTCATATATTTTTCTATCTATATTAGCTAATTTGTACTGGCTATTTCACATTATTATATTCTAATTTATATTTACTTACATAAATGTCCTGACTCGTCTGGCATCCTTTTCCGTCCCAATGTCCTCCAATCACGCGCCAGCGGTGGTCATATTTGCACACTCAAGTGATGGATGTGCAAATATGACGCCCACTGGTGGAACTGGCACATTGCGCTGTACTGTCAGAGGTGCCGCAGCTGCCTGCAACCACCACCGCTGCTGACACATCACCACCTGAGTAAGTGTGCATTCGTATGTCCGGCATGCATGCGCACTTACTCAGACAGCCGCCATCTTTGAACACCACAGGAGGGAGAGAGCACAAAGGGGAAGAGACAAAGCACAGGGGAGCAGAGAGAGAGCATGGGGGCAGAGATAGCATACATGAGGTAGGGAGGGGCAAGCACACAGTGGGAGGCACGAGCACAGTGAAGGCCAGAGAGTACACAGAGGGCAGAGAGAGTACACAAGGGGAAAGAAAGAGTACACAGGGGAGTAGAGAGAGCACACAAGGAGCAGCAAGAGCACACAGGGGAAGAGAGAGCGCATGAGACAAGAGAGAGTGCACAGGGGGCAAGCACACAGGGGGAGAGAGAGCGCACAGGGGGAGACAGCTCAAAGGAGAGAGCACATGAGGGGAAAAGATAAATCAGGACCATGGATTTGTATGTAACAGTAAGCTTTTCTCCTCCTTTTCACTTGTTTCGACTGCTAAAGACTAAGAGATGCCTGTTTACATAAGAAAATATAACACCAACAAAACATAATTTTACAGCATGATAAAATGTACGATCAACATCAAATTCTCATTGTTAACATTTCACTTTTCAATTGCTATTGAACATTTTCTTTACGGAATATTTGCCCATGAGGCACAAAAATATAATACAATAAACATTATTATGCAACAATTATTGTGTACGCTACACAATAAAAAATGATGCATTTTCCCATTTCAATTGTTCATTTCTTTATCTGCTTTTGAGGGTGGCTTGAGGTGGTAGACGCGGGCATGGGGCTCTTTCCTGTAGTCCAAGCAAAGGCCATCACCATGGCGCTAAAGGGGATTTGGTGGCTGTGATCCTGGCTGGATGTGTGGACTTTAAGGGTGCAAGCTATACCTTGTTTATGGCCTTCTTGTAGGTCAGTAATCTTTGGCTGGAGAGTTACTGATGCAGATTCAGGGTTTTTTCAACAATCTGTTACTAAACGTTCTGCATAGTACGGTACTGTGAACAGACCGATAATGCACGTCCAGCATTTGAACAAGTCTTTGACAACACATTTGGCTTTATGGCATGCTTTCACTTTAGACTCTTGGTAACACTACTGTTGCAATCTGTCCTCCTCCTTTCTGCTTAGCATTGCACTGCCACACATCAGAGTCTTTTAGGCTATGTTCACACATAGCGCTTTTTTGGCGCTTTTTTGCGTGGGCGCTTTTTGCAGCGTTTTGCACCCGCGCAAAAAAGCCCCATAAAAAAACGCGGTGCATTCACACACCACGTTTTTTACGGGGCTACTCCTCCACTGATGTCACAGAGGGGAGTAAGAATCCTGGATCGTCCTCCCCTCTGTGACATGTCTGCCAGCCCCCATTTAATTTTGCAGTGTATTAATATATACTGCTAAATCTAAATAAAAGAAAGCCAAATGTATTAAAAATAATAAAGATTGAATATTTACCCTCCGCCGTGTGTTCGGGGAGCCGGGAGCAGCCACATGTATCAACCTGCCAGGACCTGCCAAGATCACTGATTGGCTGCTCGCGGTCATGTGATATGTATGTCACAGCACGTCACATATCACTTGACCGCGAGCGGCCAATCAGCGATCACAGGCCCTGGAAGGTCGAAGCCTGCAGGGGATCTCTCGGCTCCCGACTCCCGAACACCCGGCGGAGAGGTAAGTAATCAATCTTTATTATTTTTCACACATTTGGCTTAGTTTAATTTGGGTTTTGCAGTGTATATTAATACACTACGAAACCCGAAGGTGCTGGCACAGATGTCACACAGGTGAGGAGGAACAGGATTGTTCCTCCCCTGTGTGACATCATCGCCGGCATATTTCCACTGGAATTGCGCATTGTCTGAACAGCAATGCGTAATTCCAGCGGGAATAATGGACTCCTATGGGAGAAAGCGCAGGCGCAGGTGCATAAAGAGTTGACGTGATCATTCTTTTTAGGCCAGCACTTTCTCCCATAAAAGAGCTGCATATATTTACGCACTGTCTGCACGGCAAAGTGAATTTAACATTCACTTGGCGGGCAGACGCAGACACACATTACGCATTTTTAAAAAGCGCCCGCAAACAGAAAAAGCGCGCAAAAATGCGCAATGTGTGAACGTAGCCTTAGTCTGCTTCTTGACCCTGGGCCATGTCCCTCCCACAGGGACCCGTTGACACGCGGATGCAGACCATCAAACAGACTGTCTGCTAACAGTATAAAAAGGAGGAAGGGCATGGAATTGTGGTCAATAAACGATATACATTTTATTAATGACACAATCAAATAATATGAAGCATGAACTATATTAAGATTAAGAACAATTTTACAATTGAACATACGATCATCAATAAAAGTGGGAAGTATGCAATTCAGCATAAAAATATGTGGTGCTCCACTGGCCTGGTAGCCACAAAGGGGTACTGCACTCAATAAACAG
This sequence comes from Allobates femoralis, assembly GCA_033576535.1. Taxonomy (NCBI): domain Eukaryota; kingdom Metazoa; phylum Chordata; class Amphibia; order Anura; family Aromobatidae; genus Allobates; species Allobates femoralis. Next base: position 537,717,223 of record JARQOC010000004.1, on the reverse strand, counting down.
GTGTGGTGTCTCAGTTCTAAAGGAAATGGGATGATGAACCTAGGCCCCCACCAAACACACCCACACACCCTAGGACCCAGTGGACCATGGGTGAACCCGAAGGGAGGGCCCAGTCAAAAGAGGACAAGGGAAGAACAGGCGGTGGGAAGCGAATTAGTTGTTAGTTAATGAGAGAGTGAGTTAGTAAGTGATTAGTGAGGGAGGTGGAAGCAAATATGCAGGCCAGAACAGAGAGAGATCCCCAGGGGCACAGGTGGAGTGAGAACAGCCTGGGCGCCCAGATCCGGGACTAAGACAGTCGGACGGCGGGGTTGGTCAAGAACCAGGGAACCAGCCCTGAGAGTGGCACAGATGCTATAAGCCCGAACCGCCGAACTGGAGGCCACGCAATCTACAGGATTGGTGGCTGCAACCCAACACACCCACTGAGAAGGCAACGAAACTAGGGTTAGGAGACAGGTACCAGTCGTCCGAGAGAACTCGTGGCTGCTAGATCGGGGCACTACGTGCGGAGTCGTTGACAGGAGAGGCGAAGACATAGTGCTGGTAGAGTGACCAGAGAACAGAGAGGCACGTGAAGGGGTCCTGAGCAAACTATCCCAATTCCTTACGGACAGGCCAGACTGGACTTGGTAGGGATAAGCGCCAAATGCAACTGAAGTGAGTAAACCGGGTACAGAATTCCAACGCTTGAGACTGTGTTATTCCCCGCCTGCGAAGCTTCTGACTGCCACAGTAAACGAGATACGAAAGCCCAGTGCAATCATGGCCTTACACACTCTTGAAACATATCTGCCCTGGGGTTGCTGCTCCATTGCCACATTCAGTCTTCATGTGCAGATTCTGCTGTATTGCTGTGTGGTCAGATCGCCCACTCCCTCAGCCTTTAACACTTCCTTCCATCACGTGTCGTTGATAGAGATTAATCTCTACATGGACCTTGAGTGGTGCAGACGTGCGAGTGTTGTTCTTGCTGCTATTACATTCCCTGTAGGATTTGCTGTGTTTTCCTGGTCTGCGGGTGAAGGTAGTGGCTCTTAGCCTAGGGCTTATCAGAAGCATAGGGCAAGGGTGGCGACGCAGACCTATTCACCTTCAGAGATACCTCTGGGAGCAGGGAATCCCAGGCACTCCAGTCTAAGGGTCAGACTAGCTCCCCTGAATGCCTTTAGCCCATTTTCCCATCCTGCTTCCTGATTCCCTTACCACTATACCACCCCATGACCTCATCAGCGACATACCATTTTCCCTGAAACCCTTATGGCTTCAGCACAAGCTTTTGCAAGCCTTGTGCAGGAATTCTCTAAGGAAGTTTCTATCGTGCATATCCAGGTGGTGCATCGGATTCAAGACATTTTTGTGTATTTGGCCACAGCTCACGCCCTGGATTTACCAGAGCCTAATGTATCCCTCTTTGACCGATTTTCAGGAGGGAGAGATAAGGTTATCATTTTCATAGAGACCTGTAAGGCGTACTTAAGGCTCCGCCCTCGTTCTTCACCATGTCAGGAACAGTGTGTGGGATTTATACTCTGCCTTCTTAAGGAGGATCCCCAGGCCTGGGCCTTCTCTCTGCCAACCAATTCTAAATCTATGCGGTCAGTGGATGGGCTTTTTACGGCTCTGGCTCTGATGTATGGTGACCCTGATGGTGTCTCCTTGGCTGAGTCCAAACTATGTAAGCTCAGGCAAGGAGCACGGCCGGCCGACCAGTATTGCTCTGAGTTCAAGAGATGGGCTACTAACACTTAGCGGAATGACCCTGTGCTTAGGAGTCAGTTCTGTCTGGGTTTGTCAGATAAGCTACAAGACTCTATGACTCAGTATGTTGCTCCGGAGTCGTTGAAGGCTCTTGCTATCAGGTTGGACTGACTTCTACATAGTGCAAGAGAAAAGAAAGAGAAAGGGGCGCAATAGTGCGGTTACCAGGGGGCTTTTTTTAGCGTGGCGTACTGATAGGTGGCCACTCACCTTATCGGGTTGTGCTGTCCCCGCACAACCCGGTAATACACTTGATAAGGCGCCCTTCACAGGCTCTAGCTCATCCGCACACCGCGTGCTCCGGGGGCTCCGAGCATCCGGTCACGTCACCGCAGGTCCTTAAATTAAAGCTCCTGTTGCCAGGCGACACTAGGTCCTCACGTTAAGCTGCACTCTGCACCTAGCTGCTCCCCGCCGCTTTACCCTCAGAGAGGGATTTATATTAGAAGGTAAAAACTATAAGCGGTCTAATTGGAGGCGCTCAGGCACAAAAGCAGCAGGCACTGGGATGGTTTTTCAACAGACCTTTATTCAGGCTCCCCTCCTACTCCACAACATGTTTCGATAGATTCTCTATCTTCCTCAGGTGAGAGCTTCTGACTTCTACATAGTAACATAGTAACATAGTTTTTAAGGTTGAAGGAAGACTTTAAGTCCATCTAGTTCAACCCATAGCCTAACATGTTGATCCAGAGGAAGGCAAAAAAAAACATGTGGCAACACTAAGCTCCACATTGGGGGAAAAAATTCCTTCCTGACTCCAGATATGGCAATCAGACTAAGGGTGTGTGCCCACATAGTGGTTTAGTGACGTTCAAATCGTCAGTAAACCACTGGAAAATTCAAGGAGCCAAGACTCCTGAGCTCAGAAGTCACCAGCGGTTTTCCAGCGGTTTCTCAGCGGTTTCCCAGCGGTTTTTTCAGTGTGTGCACAGCGTTTTACAGTCGGTTTTTCCAGCGGTTTTTCCGGCGGTTTTCTATGGAGGATTTTGTCCATGGAAACGCTCAAAAACCGCTGAGAAGAATTGACATGTTGTATGCTCCTAAACCACTGGGAAACCGCCCAACCTCTGGCAGATCTGCTCACATAAACCCACTATGTGTGCACAGCGTTTTCTAAATTACATAAGGTTACTTGTAAGTCCTAAAGCTGCTAATGATTTACATAAATTTAAATAAAACCTATGCTAAACCACTGGCGGTTTTTGCTGCTAAACCGACACTAAACCACTATGTGGGCACACACCCAAAGGCTATGTGCACACGGGGGCGGGTTAGGGGCGGCGGCGGCTGGGCGGACCCGACAGGAAGCTCCGGAGCCGCCCACCGGCTTCCTGTCGGGTCCGTGCTGCGGAAGACGGTCGGGTGTGCGGCGGTGCACAGCGGGTTAGTGGCGTCGGTTCTGCAGCGGCTGGAAGCAGCACATGATTCTGCTTGCAGCCGCTGCAGAACCGGCCGGTTTATAGGACATGCACATTCTTTGCTAACCCGCTGGGAACCCAGCGGGTTAGCAACGGATGAGCATGTGGAAACCGCCGGTGTGTGCACACCGGGTGTCGGTTTCCATAGGTTTCTATGTTGATCCAAAAGCCGCTTTTGGATTAACATAAATTTGCATAAACCTGATGGAAACCGACCGGCGGTTCCGCTCCTAAACCTTCACTAAACCTTCCTGTGTGCACATAGCCTAATTCTCTGGATCAACGCCATATCAAAGAATCTAGTATATATAACTGGTAATATTATAGTTTTCAAGAAAGGCATCCAGGCTAGTGATGGGCGAATCCTAAATTACTCGGAATCGCTTGACTCTAGCGAGTCCGAGCCCAGGACTCGCTACTCGTTGCGAGTCTAGCGAGTCCAATGTTAATGAATGGGGAAGCGAGTAATAGCGAGTAGTGTGAGATTTACAACTCGCAGATGTGTCTTGGAAGCTTCAGCCTGAAGCAATCCTAGTTTTGTCATTTATTTGCATTGCTCCTTTACTTTGTAAGTAATCGCTGACTCGCACAGATAAGATCCTGTCTTCTCTGTGTTCTGGCTGCCAGCTCCAGGGTCCTAGAGCCCGCCTGCTGCCTGATGTAGCAGAGCTGAGATTGTTCTCAGTCTGCACATTCCCTGTGTACAGACATGAATGTCTGTGCACAGAGATGATGTAGCAGTGCTGAGATTGTTCTCAGTCTGCTCATTCCCTGTGTACAGACATGAATGTCTGTGCACAGAGATGATATAGCAGAGCTGAGATTGTTCTCAGTCTGCTCATTCCCTGTGTACAGACATGAATGTCTGTGCACAGAGATGATGTAGCAGAGCTGAGATTGTTCTCAGTCTGCTCATTCCCTGTGTACAGACATGAATGTCTGTGCACAGAGATGATATAGCAGAGCTGAGATTGTTCTCAGTCTGCTCATTCCCTGTGCATAGAGATCTATATATATGCACAGGGGATGTAGTAGAGAGGACATCGCGTTTTGGATTGCGTCGGACGGAAGAGGATTTTTTTAATTAAAGATGGAGTCCCTAATGGCTTTTTTTTTTATTTCTAATAAAAATTTTTCTTTGTGTTGTGTTTTTTTAAAACAATTTAATAGAAATTCATGGCGGTCATGTCTAATATTGGCGTGACCGCCATAAATTTCGGGCTTAGGGCCAGCTGATAATACAAAGCTGGCCCTAACCCCTTTATTACCCAGCGTGCCACCGCTACCAGGGCCGCTGGAAGAGCAGGGTTCAGCGCCAGAGGATGGCGCTTCAATGAACGCGCCATCTTCTGGGGCGGCTGCGGGCTGCAATTTGCAGTGGGGGGTGCCCAGAAAGCTTGGGCATCCCTGCGCTGCGGATTCCAGCCCCCAGCTGCTTAGCTGTACCTGGCTAGACATAGAAATTGCGCGGAGCCCCACGCATTTTTTTTAAATTATTTATTGAAATTCTGAGATTCTGACTCTGAGACTTTGAGATTCTGACTCTGACTCTGAAATTCATGAAATAATTTTAAAAAAATGCGTGGGGCTCCGCACAATTTCTATGTCTAGCCAGGTACAGCTAAGCAGCTGGGGGCTGGAATCCGCAGCGCAGGGATGCCCAAGCTTTCGGGCACCCCCCACTGCAAATTGCAGCCCGCAGCCGCCCCAGAAGATGGCGCGTTCATTGAAGCGCCATCCTCTGGCGCTGAACCCCGCTCTTCCAGCGGCCCTGGTGGCGGTAGCACGCTGGGTAATAAAGGGGTTAATACCAGCTTTGTTATACAAGCTGGTATTAAGCCCGAGATTCTTAATGTCAGGCCACGTTTGACCCGGCCACTAAGAATCTCCAATAAAGGGTTAAAAAAACACAGAGAAAATTTTTTATTTGAAATAAAAAAAAAGCCATTAGGGACTCCATCTTTAATTAAAAAAATCCTCTTCCGTCCGACGTAGTCCAAAACGCGATGTCCTCTCTGCTCATCCCTGTGAATAGATAGATGTCTATGCACAGGGATGAGCAGACTGAGAACAATCTCAGCACTGCTACATCATGTCTGTGAGCAGGTGGGCTCTAGGACCCCGGAGCTGCACAGAGAAGACAGCTGGACTCCGCTGGCAAAGAAACAGCAGTTACTTTGCGAGTCTCCCTGCTATCACTGGCACAGTAGCCAGTGATTACTCGCAGGAGTCTAATGCAAACAATGGCAATCCTAGTGTTGTCAGCGTTTCTGACAAAACTAGGATTGATATTGATTTGCATTGGACTCGTGCGAGTAATCACTGGGAAACTCGCAGAGTACCGAGTCCTGCGAGTCCCTTACTACTCGCCGAGTAACGAGTCCTAGCGAGTAGATTCGCCCATCCCTAATCCAGGCCCTTCTTAAATGTTAGTAGTGAGTCACTCATTACAACATCATGTGGCAGAGAGTTCCATAGTCTCACTGCTCTTACAGTAAAGAATCCGCGTCTGTGATTATGATTAAACCTTCTTTCCTCCAGACGTAGAGGATGCCCCCTTGTCCCCGTCTCAGGCCTAAGAGTAAAGAGATCATTAGAAAGTTCTCTGTACTGTCCCCTCATATATTTATACAATATTATAAAATCACCCCTAAGCCTTCGTTTTTCCAAACTAAATAACCCCAACTTTAATAACCTGTCTTGGTATTGCAGACCCCTCAGTCCTCTAATAACCTTGGTCGCTCTTCTCTGGACCCACTCTAGTTCAGCTATGTCTTTCTTATACACCGGAGACCAGAATTCTACACAGTATTCTAAGTGTGGTCGCACTAGTGACTTGTATAGAGGTAATATAATATTAATAATAATAATATTTATTCATTTATATAGCGCTATTAATTCCATAGCACTTTGCTATGCTATGCTATGCATATGCTGTCTCTCTTGGAGCTCACAATCTAAACATCCTATCAGTATGTCTTTACAATGTGGGAGGAAACCGGAGTGCTCGGAGGAAACCCATGCAAACATGGGGAGAACATACAAACTCCTTGCAGATGTTGTCCTTGGTGTCCATGGTGGGAATTGAACCCAGGACCTCAAGGCCCCAGCGCTGCAAAGGCTACAGTGCTAACCACTTGAGCCACCGTGCCGCCCAGGTAAAATTATGTTCTCCTCATGAGCATCTATGCCTCTTTTAATGCATCCCATTATTTTATTTGCCTTTGCAGCAGCTGCCTGACACTGGCCACCAAATGTGAGTTTGTCATCTACCCATACACCCAGGTCTTTTTCAGTGACAGTTTTGCCCAGTGTTTTACAGTTAAGCACATAATTATACCTTTTGTTTCCTGTGCCCAAGTGCATGACCTTACATTTATCCCCATTAAAGCTCATTTGCCATTTATCAGCCCAAGCTTCTAGTTTACATAAATCCTCCTGTAATATAAAATTGTCCTCCTCTGTATTGATTACCCTGCTGAGTTTAGTGTCATCTGCAAATATTGATATTCTACTCTGTATGCCCCCTACAAGGTCATTAATAAATATATTAAAAAGAAGCAGGCCCAACACTGACCCCTGTGGTACCCCAATGTTAACTGTGACCCATTCTGAGTGTGTTCCATTAATGACCACCCTTTATTTGCTATCACTAAGCCAGTTCTTAACCCACTCACACATATTTTCCCCTATCCCCATTGCTCTCATTTTATGTATCAACCTTTTGTGTGGCACCTAGGGATGGAGAGTATACTCGCTACTATTTGGCACTCGCCGAATAGTAGCGGTATTCGTGTACTCGCTACTCGTCGAGTAAATTAGGATTACTCGGGAGTAGCAAGTACCGAATACTTTTGCAGTGTATCAGTAGATACACTGCAAAAGTCCTGTAAAAGAGAGAAAAAGTGGTTAAAAAATAAAAAAAAATCGGATACTCACCTTAACCGACGGCTGTATCGGGATCGGCCGATGCACGTCTATTCATGGAAAAGGACCTTTCACTCTCTCAGCCAATCAGATGGCTGGGAGAGATCTGGCCAATCAGATGCCGCCACGTCACAATCACGTGATCGCTAGCAGCCACCTGATTGGCCAGATGGAAAGGTCCTCTCAGGTACGCTGAGCCTTATTTAGCCATAGTGGTTTCCTCTTATTTCTAGCATGCTTACTCCCATAGGGTATATATTGTGCACAGGCCCTATTCAGGATGCTAGAAAACGTCTCCCACTTGCTTTGTGTACTTTTATGTCTCAGGATATCGTCCCAGTTTATTGCACTAAGATCATCTCTCAACCGTTGGAAATTTGCCTTCCTGAAGTTTAGTGTCCTTGTAGCCCCTCTACTACACATCTTAGTAAAGGATACTTGAAAACTTTTATTACTTTATGATCACTATTACCCAAGTGATCTCCAACCCGTATATTTGACATGCGGTCTGGCCTGTTGGTTAATAGTAGGTCCAGCAGTGCCCCCCTTCTTGTTGGGTCCTGAACAAGTTGTGAAAGGTAATTGTCTCTCATAGTTGTCGAAAACCTTTTACCTTTGCTAGAACTGCAGGTTTCTGTTCCCCAATGTATTTCAGGGTAGTTGAAGTCTCCCATAATAATGACTTCTCCCTGAGTCGCTGCTTCATGTATTTGCTTTATGAGGATATTCTCCTCCACTTCCATTATTGTTGGAGACCTTTAACAAACCCCTATCAGTAATTTATTATTTTTTCCCCTCCCCTTATCTCCACCCACAGAGACTCTACACTTCCATTGGATTCACCTATATTATCACGCAGGATGGGTTTTAAGGATGATTTTACGTATAAACATACACCTCCCCCTCGCTTATTTGTACGGTCATTTCTGAACAGACTATAGTCCTGTAAATTAACAGCCCAGTCATGGCTCTCATCCAGCCATGTCTCCGATATCCCCACCATGTCATAATTATTTTCCAACAAAATCAATTCTAATTCCTCCATTTTGTTGGTGAGGCTTCTGGCATTAGTGTACATGCACTTTATGCATCTCTCTTTACCTCTATTCCTTCCTACTATATTGACTGTTCTAATCCCACCCCCCATGCCACCCCCAATTTTATTACTTGTGCCCAGGTTACTATTTACGCTATCTTCCCCTCCTGTACAATGAATACCCTCCCCCCCAATCCCTAGTTTAAACACTCCTCCAACGTTCTAGCCATTTTCTCTCCCAGCACAGCTGCACCCTCCCCATTGAGGTGCAGCCTGTCCCTAGCATAGAACCTGTAGACAACAGAGAAGTCGGCCCAGTTCTCCAGGAACCCAAACCCCTCCTTCCTACACCAATTCCTGAGCCACGTATTTATCTCCCTAATCTCCCGTTGCCTCTCTGTTGTGGCACATGGTACAGGCAGTATTTCAGAGAATACTACTTTGGAGGTCCTTGCCTTAAGCTTGCAGCCTAATTCCCTGAAATCATCTTTAAGGACCTTCCACCTACCTCTAACTTTGTCATTTGTGCCAATGTGCACCATGACCGCTGGGTCCTCACCAGCCCCTCTCAGTAATCTGTCAACCCGGTCAGCGATGTGCCGGACTCGAGCGCCAGGTAGGCAGCACACTGTTCGACGATCCCTGTCTATGTGACAGATTGCCCTATCTGTTCCCCTAATAATTGAGTTCCCCACTACCAGCACCTGTCTGTCCTGCCCTGCTCTCCTGTTTTCCCCCTTACTGGAGCAGACATTCCTCTGGCTTTCAGAGGTCATGCCCTGCTGCAGCAGTGCTATCCCTGAACTCGCACCCCCGTCATCTGCCAACTTTATTTATTGGGATGTGCCAGATCAGGACTAGCCTCCCTGGCACCCTTCCTCTCTACCCCGCCTTCTAACTGTCACCCAGCTAGCTACCTCACGGTCCTGCAGCTCCATACTACCATCCTCCCCCACATCTATCCCATTGAGCAGCTGCTCACTGAGCAGCAGACTCCTTTCCATATTGTCTATGGATCTCAGCGTTGTCAGTTGCTCATTTACATCCAGTATCTGGGCTTCCAAATGCACAACATACTCAAATCTCACACAGCAGTATGCACCCTCGACCGGCTGTTCAAGGAATGCATACATGTGGCAAGATGTACACTGGATGGCAATGCCAATTATGGAGCTCATTTCCTAATGGGGATTGCACCAGACAGAAATGATAAGTAAAAAGAAATGCAAAGTATTAATAAAACACAACCAGCAATTCAGTAAGTCCTCCCTTCCAAACTCACTTCTGAGAGAGAGACCTGAAACTACCTTGCCCCTGATGGCCATTCCTGCTGAGGAGGTTATACATGTGGGTTCTGATGTACCTAAGACAGTTGGGGAATGTAACATCTCATACTAACCTATCTGCAGTTCATCAGGTTAGGAGGTCTTGTTTCTATTGGGATCAAGCTGATCACTTTATTAGGGTCTGTTCACAACGCTCTAAACCCATTTCTCAGCCACTGACATCCTTTGAGTATAAGCGCCTGTGTACTACTGTCTCTGCCGTGTTGGTCAGACCTTCTTCCATGTCTCCTGTGGAGGTGGTAAAACACCTACCAGAGAATAGGAGTGAAGCTCAACTTACACCTCAGATTGATGCTAGGCCCAGGTGTTATCCTGAGAAGAGTGATAGGGAGAGGGTAGTGAATTCCACTAAGTATTTTGTGGAGAACGTTTCCAGAGAGGAGACATGGAAAAGTCTCCACTGTTTGTCCCCCTGAGGAAGTACCCTCTGCCTGTAACGGTATGAATGGTAATAAACGTTTGTGGCACCCCAGGACTTCGGTTGCCACAGTGGCATTGCCTTCCTCACAGGGGGTGATGTTATGCCGAGAAGCAATAAGGGATCCCTTGTCAGGTAACACTAGCATCCAACACTTGTCCTGACTCCAGACCAGAAGACGGAGATCTGAACCCAGTTTTAGGGGAGCTTCCCTATAAATTCTGGCCTGGGGGAGGGGTTAAAGGAGAACGTCTTAGGAGAGAGTCGAGGAGAGACTTTCTGGGGACTGGAACCAGTTGGAGGCTCGTCCCAGGACAGTGGAAAGCTAGTGAGAGGGAAGAAGAGAGGAGTTGAGGAGAATCTGGGGAGTGAACCTTTGAACGAGCTCGCCCCAGAGGAAAGCACTAGAAATCGGATGCCGGAGTCCATAGTTGTTCGGGTACTGAAGTTTCGGCAGCTAAATCCGGAGGGGTGAGGATTCCAAGTCCCCTGGTCCTACTAAACACCCGGTGACACAGCAGCATACCAGAGGCCGGAGCCGCCACAGAGGAGTGACACCTGTAATAGGTTTTAGCTGCCTGCCATACGGACTCAGGAAGAGGGCCGCAGAATAGCTTTAGGCATCTAGAACCAAACAGCACTGCGCAGAAGGAAGGCTTCCAAACCCATGTGGCTAGGTGGATTCCCAATTGCTTCCCGGCTGCCAGGATCTCCATTACCATCTGTTACAAGTGCCCCAGTCTGCACCATCAACCATCAAGTAGAGGTAAAGGAAATTTCAGTTCTTGTGTCCTCCAGTCATTACTTGTGCCCTCAGTCCTGCACCCCACCGTTTTCTATCCCTTGCATAAACTGTGTCAACTGCCCTGGGGCCCCCCTGCTCCATCCGTAGGGAGCTACACCACCTCTGCTGCGTAACCTACTGCCCCAGTGGACCTACACTGCAGCATCAGCCATTCTAGCCGAGTACCACGGGCGGCATCACAACCAATTTCCGTATAAATATCTCCTATTTATGGCACAGTCAGGGCCATGGAGCCAGGTCACAGCCCCATGATGACCTTCCCAGTGAACTGCCCGACCCAGTTCCAAATACCCCACGGCTCTAGTGGGGTGGGCATGTCACGTTCAGGCGTGTGGCGATTTTGTATAAGTGCTGTCTAAACACATACTGTAAGTTGGAGTTGTGCGGCTGCAGCTCCTACTTCTGGAGCTATTGGTCCATTTAGGATATCAGCCACTAACAACCCTGAGTTGTTCCAGCTCAAGCAACATTCAGGAACTTTCGACCGTTTATGGATATGCAAGAGTTAGAGTCCAGAGGCCTCACATAAAGGGGAAGTACTGTCACTTGTTGACTCTTTTGCAGTCCATATGAAATGCTGCTGTGAATTAAATCAGAGTTAATTTCCTTTGGCACACTTCTTTCCACCACGTGTTGCTGGTAGAGTTTAATCTCTACACGGTCCTCAAGTGGTGAAGTGTGTGAGTGTTGTGCGGGTTCTTGCTGCTGTTACATTCCCTGTGGGAGTTGCTGTGTTTTCCCAGTCTGTGGGTGCAGGTAGGGGCTCTTAACCTAGAGCTTATCAGGAGCATAGGGCAAGGGTGGTGACCCAGACCTCCTCACCATCAGAGATACCTCTGGGAGCAGGGTATACTAGGAACCCCAGTCTAAGGGTCAGACTAGCTCCCCTGAACGCCTTTAACCCATTTTATCATCCTGCTTCCTGATTCTCTTACTGCTATACAAGCCCATGACATATTCAACACAGAATGACCCACCTGGTCCTGTCTGCTTTCTTGAAGAGATTCCGCTCACGTATGACATCGCCTGGGAATGATTGCGTGGGTCTAAGGCCAATGACATTGATGACCAATGTACAGTACAAACCAAAAGTTTGGACACACCTTCTCATTCAAAGCGTTTTCTGTATTTCCATGACTATGAAAATTGTAGATTCACACTGAAGGCATCAAAACTATGAATTAATACATGTGTAATTATATACTTAACAAAAAAGTGTGAAACAACTGAAAATATGTCTTATATTCTAGGTCCTTCAAAGTAGCCACCTTTTGCTTTGATTACTGCTTTACACACTCTTAGCATTCTCTTCATGAGCTTCAAGAGGTAGTCACCGAAAATGGATTCACTTCACGGGTGTGCCCTGTTAGGTTTAATAAGTGGGATTTCTTGCCTTATAAATGGGGTTGGGGCCATCAGCTGTATTGTGCAGAAGTCTGGTGGATACACAGCTGATAGTTCTACTGAATAGACTGTTAGAATTTTGTATTATGGCAAGAAAAAAGCAGCTAAGTAAATAAAAATGAGTGGCCATTATTACTTTAAGAAATGAAGGTCAATCAGTCCGAAAGATTGGGAAAACTTTGAAAGTGTCCCCAAGTGCAGTTGCAAAAACCATCAAGCGCTACAAAGATACTGGCTCACATGAGGACCGCCCCAGGAAGGGAAGACCAAGAGTCACCTCTGCTGCGGAGGATAAGTTCATCCGAGTCACCAGCCTCAGAAATCGCAGGTTAACAGCAGCTCAGATAAAAGACCAGTTCAATGCCACACAGAGTTCTAGCAGCAGACACATGTCTACTACAACTGTTAAGAAGAGAATTTGTGCAGCAGGCCTTCATGGTAAAATATCTGCTAGGAAACCACTGCTAAGGACAGGCAACAAGCAGAAGAGACTTGTTTGGGCTAAAGAACACAAGGAATGGACATTAGACCAGTGGAAATCTGTGGTTTGGTCTGATGAGTTCAAAATTGAAATCTTTAGTTCCAACCACCGTGTCTTTGTGCGACACAAAAAACGGATGGACTCTACATGCTTGATTGCCACCGTGAAGCATAGAGGAGGAGGTGTGATGGTGATGGGGTGCTACGCCAGATGACCTGGCCTCCACAGTCACCACACCTGAACCCAATCGAGATGGTTTGGGGTGAGCTGGACCGCGGAATGAAGGCAAAAGGGCCAACAAGTGCTAAGCATCTCTGGGAACTCCTTCAAGACTATTGGAAGACCATTTCCGGTGACTACCTCTTGAAGCTCATCAAGAGAATGCCAAGAGTGTGCAAAGCAGTAATCAAAGCAAAAGGTGAATCTACAATTTTCATAGTCATAAAAACACAGAAACCTCTTTGAATGAGAAGGTGTGTCCAACATTTGGTCTGTACTGTACCTGAGGCAAGGAAGTGGCATTCATGCAGCAGAGGGGATTTGGCGTCATAGTCGAAGAAGGTAGGGGTCATAGGTACTACGTCAACCGGTCCACCTTGCTGCATGACCATCTTCCCAAAAGACTCTGCACACTCTATGTTGGGGAGGAGGTCACCTTCATGAAGGTGATGGTAAGTAAAGGGTAGTTCGCAGTTGGCAAAAGTTGGATTGCCACCGCCGAAGTGTTTGAAAACTAGCAGAAGGAGGCCAAGCTGGAGAGAATGTCGCTTCAGATTGGAGGCCAGTATTCTCTTGGTTAGCCAGCCAGCTGAATTCAAACCCACAGGGGCCATCGATCCTGAAGGGCCTGTTGGTGTTGCCCAAGTTGCGCCGGTCTCTCCTAGAGGAGGTTGGTTATCCACTAATTCCCCCATCCTCTTCTCTAGCAATAGCCATAATGTGGTGTGCTGGAGAGGCAAGTGGTGGCAGATAATGCTCCTGAAGGAGTAGCCCCTCTGACCCCCAGAGACTGTACGGCAGCGGAGTACCATGAAGAATGACGACCTCCATCCTGGGCAATTATGAGGAAGCTGCTAAACAGTTTTTACTCCAAATAAAGTGGATTTGCTTAAAAAGGCATGTTGTGGGGTCACTGACCCATCCCTTAGAGTAGTTGGCATTTTGTCAGGAGAAGGACTTTTCTCAGTTGTTTTTGAATTCTTCGAAGAACAAGAACTGAGTTTTTGTTAATTTTATTTTTCCCCTTCCCAAGTTTAGCTCCAGCTGTGCTTCCCCTGCTGGATTAGTGAGACAGCAGCCTTTGGGCTTTACCTCAAAGCACTTAATGGACTCTGCACTTAATGGACTTTGACTATGCACCATTGTAATGGAGTCTGCTGATCCCTGTGGGACTTTCCTAGTACAGGTAGTCCTCGACTTACGACGGTGTTCCGTTCCTACGCGGCGTCGTAAACCGAATTTCGACGTAAGTCGGATCATACATGTATACAGAATACTGTAGCATAATAACAGTACTGTACTGTACTGCAAACACTTAGCCTATCCATACACCTATTCTAATACATAATTATCAATAAAAACAGTAAAATATTGTGCAGAAAAGTAATTTTAATAATGAAATACTGTACTGTACTACAGTATACAGTACTGTAAGTGCTGTAACAGTAATAAACAGTGTACTGTAATAAGCAAAAATAACAATGCCAAAGAGAGAACAAGCTTATTGGGAGGAAGCTACAGAACTTGCTGGAGATACTGGGGCAGATGAGTCAAGAGGGGCAGGTGAGTCAAGAGGGGTCGGTGAGTTAAGAGGGGCAGCTGAGCTAGAGGGTACAGGTACAGGATCTGTTGGAGGCTCTGCTGCAGGCTCTGTTGCAGGCCTGTCTACCTTCTTGAAGTACTGCTGCAGGTTACTTTGGAAGCAGACCATCTTCTTCTCCTCCAATATCTCCTTATAACACCTAAGGGAATCCATGACTCCTCTGGCAACCCTAGTGTACCTCTCCATGTTGGGATCCTCAGCCTCAAACCTTGACAACCGTTCCTCTATCAGGGCAAAACCTCCTGCCAAGCCCTGCCTTGTAAATCTCTTTGGTTCTGGGGTTGGTATGTCTTCCTCTTCTTCTAGCATCTGCTTCTCCAGTTGAATAAGGTCCTCAGCAGATAACTCCTCTCCATGAGATGCCAATAGCTCTGTCACATCATCCTCCTCCAACTCCAGATTCATTGTCTGACTCACATCAACAATGTTCTTTATGACACTAGTCACTGACTCTTGGACCTCTGTGACATCATTCACAAACTGGGGACACAGTTTTTTCCACACACCATTCATAGTGCTCTGCTTAATCTCATCCCAGGAATAAGCAATGTTATTCACAGCATCCATGATGTTGTATGATTTCCAAAAGTCCTTAAGAGTCAAGTCCTTATTCTTTTCAGTTGCTGCTAAAGCATTATTAATGACTCTTCAGAGGTAGTAGGCCTTGAATGTAGCAATGACTCCTTGGTCCATAGGCTGTATTAGGGAAGTGGTATTAGGTGGAAGGTAAACCACCTTGATATTAGGGTTACAGTCATCCAGATGGGCAGGGTGTCCAGGGGCATTGTCCAGAATTAGCAACACCTTAAAGGGGATATCCTTGGAGGTACAATACCGCTTCACACCTGGCACAAAATGGTGGGTGAACCAGTCATCAAAAACTGCAATTGTCACCCATGCCTTCCTATTAGACTTCCAGATGACTGGTAGTTCACCGTTTGAAATGCCCTTGAGTGCCCTGGGATTCTCAGCCTGATACACCAGCATGGGCTTCAATTTGTAGTCGCCAGCAGCATTTCCCCCAAGAAGCAAAGTCAGTCTCTCCTTGCCTACTTTATGACCTGGTGCTGACTTCTCCTCCTTGGTGATGTATGTACGGTTGGGTAAACGTTTCCAAAACAAGCCTGTCTCGTCCACGTTGAACACTTGTTGAGCACAGTAACATAGTAACATAGTAACATAGTTTTTAAGGTTGAAGGAAGACTTTAAGTCCATCTAGTTCAACCCACAGCCTAACATGTTGATCCAGAGGAAGGCAAAAAAAAACCTATGTGGCAACACTAAGCTCCACATTGGGGGAAAAAATTCCTTCCTGACTCCAGATATGGCAATCAGACTAATTCCCTGGATCAACGCCCTATCAAAGAATCTAGTATATATAACTGGTAATATTATAGTTTTCAAGAAAGGCATCCAGGCCCTTCTTAAATGTTAGTAGTGACTCACTCATTACAACATCATGTGGCAGAGAGTTCCATAGTCTCACTGCTCTTACAGTAAAGAATCCGCGTCTGTGATTATGATTAAACCTTCTTTCCTCCAGACGTAGAGGATGCCCCCTTGTCCCAGTCTCAGGCCTAAGAGTAAAGAGATCATTAGAAAGGCCTCTGTACTGCCCCCTCATATATTTATACATTATTATAAGATCACCCTAAGCCTTCGTTTTTCCAAGCTAAATAACCCCAAGTTTAATAACCTGTCTTGGTATTGCAGACCCCTTAGTCCTCTAATGACTTTTGTCGCTCTTCTCTGGACCCGCTCTAGTTCAGCTATGTCTTTCTTATACACCGGAGACCAGAATTGTACACAGTATTCTAAGTGTGGTCGCACTAGTGACTTGTATAGAGGTAAAATTATGTTCTCCTCATGAGCATCTATGCCTCTTTTAATGCATCCCATTATTTTATTTGCCTTTGCAGCAGCTGCCTGACACTGGCCACTAAATGTGAGTTTGTCATCTACCCATACACCCAGGTCTTTTTCAGTGACAGTTTTGCCCAGTGTTTTACAATTAAGCACATAATTATACCTTTTGTTTCCTCTGCCCAAGTGCATGACTTTACATTTATCCCCATTAAAGCGCATTTGCCATTTAGCAGCCCAAGCTTCTAGTTTACATAAATCCTCCTGTAATATAAAATTGTCCTCGTCTGTATTGATTACCCTGCAGAGTTTAGTGTCATCTGCAAATATTGAGATTCTACTCTGTATGCCCCCTACAAGGTCATTAATAAATATATTAAATAGAAGCGGGCCCAACACTGACCCCTGTGGTACCCCACTGTTAACTGTGACCCATTCTGAGTGTGTTCCATTAATAACCACCCTTTGTTTCCTATCACTAAGCCAGTTCTTAACCCACTTACACATATTTTCCCCTATCCCCATTGCCCTCATTTTATGTATCAACCTTTTGTGTGGCACCGTACCAAAAGCTTTTGAAAAGTCCATATACACCACATCCACTGCATTTCCTTGGTCCAGTCCAGAACTTACTTCTTCATAGAAGCTTATCAGATTAGTTTGACAGGAACGGTCCCTCGTAAAACCATGTTGATAATGGGTCATGAGGTTATTTTTGTTCAGATACTCCAGTATAGCATCTCTTAGAAAACCCTCTAGGATTTTACCCACAGTAGAGGTTAAGCTTACTGGCCTATAATTTCCAAGTTCAGTTTTTGTCCCCTTTTTGAATATTGGCACCACATTTGCTATACGCCAGTCCTGTGGTACAGACCCTGTTATTATGGAATCTTTAAATATTAAAAATAATGGTCTATCTATGACAGTACTTAATTCCTGCAGCACTCTGGGGTGTATCTCATCCGGGCCCGGTGATTTGTCAATTTTAGTGATTTTTAGACGATGCCGTACTTCCTCTTGGGTTAAGCAGGTGACATTTAATTGAGACTTTTTGTTATCACTGATCATATTGTCTGTCATGGGATTTTCTTGTGTAAATACTGTTGAAAAAAAGTCATTTAGCATATTGGCTTTTTCCTCATCCTCATCCACCATTTCACCCAGACTATTTGTAAAGGGGCCAACACCATCATTTTTTAGTTTCTTACTATTTATGTAGTTAAAAAATATTTTGGGATTCTTTTTACTTTCTCTGGCAATGAGTCTCTCTGTTTCAATCTTTGCTGCCTTGATTTGCTTTTTACAAATGTTATTTAATTTTCTGTATTTATTTAATGCTTCATCACTACCTACTTGCTTTAATTCCCTAAATGCTTTCTTTTTGTCACATATTGCACTTCTTACCGCTTTATTTAGCCATAGTGGTTTCCTCCTATTTCTAGCATGCTTATTCCCATATGGTATATATTGTGCACAGGTCCTATTCAGGATGCTAATAAACATCTCCCATTTGTGTTGTGTACTTTTATGTCTCAGGACATCGTCCCAGTTTATTGCACTAAGATCATCTCTCAACCGTTGGAAATTTGCCTTCCTGAAGTTTAGTGTCCTTGTGGCCCCTCTACTACACGTCTTAGTAAAGGATACTTGAAAGCTTATTAAGTTATGATCACTATTACCCAAGTGACCTCCAACCTGTATATTTGATATGCGGTCTGGCCTGTTGGTTAATATTAGGTCCAGCAGTGCCCCCCTTCTTGTTGGGTCCTGAACCAGTTGTGAAAGGTAATTGTCTCTCATAGTAACCACCCTCCTCAATTATCTCAGCCAATGCTTTAGGAAACTCAGTTGCTGCTTTCTCATCAGCACTTGCAGCTTCACCTTGCACTTTAATGTTATGAAAATTGGCACGATCCTTAAACCTCATAAACCAACCCCTACTCGCCACAAATTCTTCATTTTCACTTCCTTCTCCCTTTTCTCTTTTCAACACCTCAAACAGTCGCCTAGCCTTCTCCTGAATAACCATAAGGCTCACAGGGATACGGCGTTGATTTTGGTCTTCCAACCACAGCACCAATAATCTTTCCATCTCAATAATGAGCCCACTACGCTGCTTTGTTATCACTGTCGCTTTCATAGGAGCAGATCCTTTCACATGTTCAAGGATACGATCTTTATCCTTAATAATCGTAGCGACAGTCGAACGACTAAGTTGTAATGACCTGCCAATTTCTGTTGGTGTTTCCCCCTTATCAGATCGCCTTATGATGTCCACTTTCACCTCCATGGTGATGGCCTTCCTTTTCTTTGCTGCATCCTTTTCTTTAGGGTCGGCTGAGTCTGGCTTACGTTTGGGAGCCATAATGAAGGGTCCTATGGCATGCAGAAGACTAGTTTTCCTCTTGTAACCAGCTACAGTGTACAGTACTGGACTACACTACTGTATATTCCTCCGCCACTGCACGTAATTCGACTTACGTCGCAAAACCGCGTAAGTCGGACTGAGCCGTCTGCACGTAATTCGACTTACGTCGCAAAACCGCGTAAGTCGGACTGAGCCGTCGTAAACATCGTCGTAACCATGAAACGACGTAAGTCGAGACCGTCGTAACCCGAGGACTACCTGTATATTGATATGAATGTCTTTGAGACTTATTTTAGTCTGTGCTACAGTAAAGTTTTTTAGTTCTCACCTTGTGTGATGGACTGGCGAACAAGCTGCAGGTCTCTGGCCTGACGGTCTGAGGTACGGAAATGCAAGACATTACAGACACACCTGTTGAACAGGACTGGCCGAGTGCAGTCCTCAAGGGCCACAAACAGATACGTACAAGGTACTGAAATTATCACCTCTGCAGGTGATGAAATTAGCACCTGTGCAATGCTAAGGAAATCCTGAAAACTTGCACAGTTTTCAGACCTTGAGGACCATTGTTGGCCAGTCCTGCACAGCACTTCTGAATTGTCTTAGACTTTGTTGCCTCTAGAATCTACGTTCAGATTTTGATGTAGATTCTCAAAATCAGCTTCAAAGAAGCACCAAACAATGTGCCATAGACACGAGGCTTAGAACAATATGGTGGGGTCACGTTCAAAGAAAGTTTGAACTGCACTGTACTCCCGGACGTTACCGTTCCTCACATGCGCTGTCTCATGAAATCGGCAAGATATATCCACTACATCAAGCGTGATATCACGGGTCTCACAAGACAGTTAGTGTTACAAGTGTTGAAGCCACTGAGGTTATCTGAGGTCGCACAGCGGGATTCCCTGCAGCATGATATCCGCTGTATAACCTGAGACAACCTCAGGGAAATCATGAGGATGTCTGAGGTTCAAGAGTGGGCCTGAAAGCATGGTGACAGTGATGCTGAAGCTTGCTTAGTAATGGTGTAGGAAGATAATGTCTGTGCCAAAACAGTGAGACTCCACTGTAAAACGGTTTGAGCTGAACTTGTCAGCTTTTGGGCCCCTTTGAAGGTGTTTTCTAGGCCCTTAATTTTGCCCCCCATTGATTTCAATGGGGTTCAGAATTTCAGCAAACAATTCGCCAATCTACTCAGCAAACATATGCCCATTCGGCAAACCCAGCAGGACCGGAACCTCAAAGGGTTGGCTCATCTCTACTCCCTAGTGCGGCACCCCAGAGTCTGGTTGCAGGCCTGCAGCTTAGGTACAGGCAGCAGGGTCCAACAAAGAGGAGGGCAACAGGGAAGCCTCAGAACTCACTGTCTGAGGAGATCCCTAGCTTGCTTCCAGGCCACCCGGATTCCCCTACAATACCTGTGGACTGTACCATGGCTTCAACTGCTTCAGTAAAGGTAAAGGAGACTGAGAACTCTGTGTCTGTCAGTTATTCTGCGCCCTCAGTCCTGCACCCTGCCGGCCTGCCACCACCATAAACTTTAATGGTTGCCCTGGGGAACCGCTCCTACCATGGGGAGTGACACCATCACAGCTGCTTATACCGTCATCCTCAGAGGTCCCACACCACAGCGTCGGCCATCCACCAAACACCACGGGTGGTGCCACGATTTAATTCCCAAAACTATAATCCCTGAACTTTTATTGACACCGTCAGGGCCACAGAGCCAGGTCTTGATCCCCATGACTCAACAGCCGAACTGTTGTCCCGGTTCTGAGTACTCCATGACCCTGGGGGGCGTGTCACTAGTACCTTGGATAAATAAGGGTTAAATTAGCTAGTGAGCAAGAAGTGAAAGTAAAAGTGTTATTAGGCCAGTTACTGTGTATACCCACTAAGGGTGAAGTTTAAGTAAAAAACAGGCTTGCGGTGTCAAGTTTTTTAAGAGTGTCCCAAGAATAGGAACACCCCCTCTTAATTAGACTGGACTCTGTGGGTCATACCAAGATTCAGCATATATAGGACAAAGTGTCGCTTGATCCGCGCTGCTGCCAAAGAAGACCAGAAGACTGGAGTATCTGGATGAAGATGTATGTTTAATCCGACGCGTTTTGGAGCCAGTACCCAGCTCCTTCCTCAGGGAAGGAGCTGGGTACTGGGTCAGAAACGCGTTGTATTAAATATACACCTTCATCCAGTTACTCCAGTCTTCTGGTCTTCTTTGGCAGCAGCGCGGATCGAGCAACACTTCCTCCTATATATGCTATTTTTGGACCGCGGTGACCCGTGGATGTGTGGATCCAGCAGTAGCTGCCTACTGAACGTTTAAAACTAGTTGTGGGTATACACAACCAGATCAGGTGAGCGGATTTTACTTATTGATACATCCCTCTCCACATTTAGGAGATAAAACCCTATTGCGCATTTTATCTCACTCTCTAGATACCGAGATTCATGCCTAGGATCCAGACCTTGGTCAGAAAGCGAAGTGAGTGTGCCCCTCCGGAGTTTGCATTTGTCCTCTTCCTTTGGCAAGTGCGCAGAAAACAGTTATCCCCTCTGGTGTCAGTTTGATGGGTTCCCGGCAGAAACTCTGTCAAATAGGTTGCCACTGTGCATCAGTAATGAGAATCAAAACCCACTTAGGCATATTAAATTTAGTAATTTCCATAAAGTACAAAAGTTGTCCCACGAAGGACATAATCCCAGTCTGGGAAGTAGTGGTGCTACAAGAAGGCTTTGTAATATTATCAAGAAACAAGTTTTATTATACCTATATGACAGTCCATACAATGTGTTTCACTCAATTTACATGTAGCCTTCTTCAGGTGTGTAAATTTTTTAAAATCTACACACATTTAGAGCGAATATCTTCAATTAAGGGAGGCGGCTACAGCAAACAAACTGGCCCCACCTGCACACCACAGCCTCATATCACATTGGTTTTATACAGTCATATGAAAAAAAAGGTTTGGCCACTCCTCTTAATCTTAATCATTTTTATTTGTTTAAAATTGGTTTTTTGCAACAGCTATTTCAGTGTGATATATGTAATAACTGATGGACACAGTAATATTTCAGGATTGAAATGAGGTTTATTGCACTTGCACTTGCCAAAAATGTGAAATATGCATTATTTCAAAATTTGACAGGTGCAAAAGTATTGGCACCTAAACAGAAAAGTGACATTAATATTTAGTAGATGCACCTTTTGCAAAAATAACAGCCTCTAGTCGCTTCTGTGTAGCTGTTAATGAGTTCCTGGATCCTGGATGAAGGTATTTTGACCATTCCGCTTTACAAAACAATTCCAGTTCAGTTAAGTTTGATGGTCGTCGAGCATGGACAGCCCGCTTCAAAACATCCCACAGATGTTCAATGATATTCAGGTCTGGGGACTGGGATGGCCATTCCAGAACATTGTAATTGTTCCTCTGTGTGAATGCCTGAGTAGATTTGGAGTGGTGTTTTGGATCATTGTATTGCTGAAAGATCCATCCCGGCGTAACTTCAACTTTGACACTGATTCTTGAACATTATTCTCAAGAATCTGCTGATACTGAGTGGAATCCATGCGACCTCAAGTTTAACAAGATTCCCGGAGCTGTCATTGGCCACACAGCCCCAATGCATGATGGACCGTCCCTCCCCCAAATTTGGCAGTGGGTGGCAAGTGTTTTTCTTGGACTGCTGTGTTTTTGTGGCGCCATGCATAACGCCTTGTTGTATGACCAAACAACTCAATCTTTGTTTCATCAGTCCACAGGACCTTCTTCCAAAATGAAACTGGCTTGTCAAAATGTGCTTTTGCCTACCTCAGGCAACTCTGTTTGTGGCGTGCATGCAGAAACAGCTTCTTTCGCATCACTCTCCCATACAGCTTCTCCTTGTGCAGTGTGCGCTGTATTGTTGACCGATGCACAGTGACACCATCTGCAGCAAGATGATGCTGCAGGTCTTTGGAGGTGGTCTGTGGATTGTTCTTGACTGTTCTCACCATTCGTCTTCTCTGCCTTTCTGATATTTTTGTTGGCCTGCCACTTCTGGCCTTTACAAGAACTGTCCCTGTGGTCTTCCATTTCCTTACTATGTTCCTCACAGTGGAAACTGACATGTTAAATCTCTGAGAGAACTTTTTGTATATTTCCCCTGAAAAACTATGTTGAACAATCTTTTTTTTCAGATCATTTGAGAGCTGTTTTGAGGAGCCCATGATGCCACTCCTCAGAGAATGCAAGTAGGAGAACAACTTGCAAGTGGACACCTGAAATAGCTTTTTTCATGATTGGATACACCGGGCTATGAAGTGCAAAGCTCAATGAGGTTACCAACCCAATTTAGTGCTTCAGTAAGTCAGTAAAAAGTAGTTAGGAGTATTCAAATCATGAAAATCAGAAGGGTGCCCATACTTTTGCACATGTCAAATTTTGAAATAATGCATATTTCACATTTTTGGTTAGTGCAATAAACCTCATTTCAATCCTGAAATATTACTGTGTCCATCAGTTATTACATATATCACACTGAAATAGCTGTTGCAAAAAACCAATTTTAAACAAATAAAAATGAGTAAGATTAAGAGGGGTGCCCAAACTTTTTCATATGACTGTACATTGTGGATGAGAGTGATAATTTTATATTGTACTTTGTAGCAGATTGGCAACCAGTGCAATGACTGGCACAGGATAAAGGCATCGGTGAAGCGGTTGAAGAGGAATATGATCCTGGCTGCTGTATTCAGGATGGATTGGAGAGGAGAGAGTTTAGTAAGAGGGAGATTGATTAGTAGACAATTGCAGTAATCCAGACAAGAATGAATAAGGGCAACAGAGTTTTTGCAGAGTCAACAGTAAGAAAAGGTTGAATTCTAGAAATGTTTTTGAGGTGCAGGTGACATGTGCGAGCAAGTTAGTGGATGTGGGGAGAGAAGGAGAGATCCAAGTCAAATATAACCCCAAGACAGAGGGTGTGCTGATGAGGAGTAATGGTAGAACCACATACAGAAATGGCAATACTAGGTTTCGGAAGGTTAGGAGAGGAGGGAAACATGAGAAGTTCAGTTTTTGACAGATTCAGTTTAAGGTAGAGAGAAGACATGATGTTAGAGACAGCAGACAAACAATCACTGGTATTTTATAGTAATGTAGAGGTGATGTCAGGAGAAGATGTGTATAATGGGGTGTCGTCAGCCTAGAGATGGTACTGAAAACAAATCGACTGATAGTTTGTCCAATAGGGGCAGTGTATAGAGAGAAGAGAAGGGGACCTAGGACTGAACCCTGAGTAACCCCAACCATGAGGGGAAGAGAGAGGAGCAGGCGAAAGATACAGTGAAAGAGCGGTCAGAGAGGTAGGAGAAGAACCAGGAGAGAGCCGTGTCCTTGAGCCCAATAGAGCTGAGCATGAAGAGGAGCTGGTGAACCATGGTATCAAATGCAGTGGAGAGATCCAGGAGGATCAACAGGGAGTCGTGACCATTAGATTTAGCTGTTAGCAGATCATTAGAGACTTTTGTGAGAGCAGTTTCAGTAGAATGTAAAGAGAATCCAGATTGTAGAGGGTCAAGAAGAGAATTGTCAGAGAGAAGGCAGATCATATGGAGTGGACCAAGTGTTCCAGGAGTTTAGAGATGAAGGGGAGATTAGAGACAGGTCGGTAGTTAGCAGCAGAGTTCTGGTCAAGGTTTTTTTTAATAATAGATGTAAGCTGGCATGTTTGAAGGAGGAGGTTAACACAACAGATGAGAGGGAATGATTAAATATTTTAGTTAGGTGAAATGTGACAGCTGGGGAAAGGGATTGAAGGACATGTGTGGGAATAGGGGTGCTGGTGCAGGTAGTAGGGTGAGAAGATGCAAGAAGCCAGGAATACTATGTTAATAAAATTAATTGTAGATAATTAGAACCATATATGTAAATAAGGAGAGGAAAATCAGGGCACTGCTTATCACAGGCTCTCATGTGCTGTTGCAAACAGTGTTGCGCTTACACTCTTCAGGAGGTCGGCACAATAAAAGCAGTTTCGGTGGTGCTCAATCTCACAGTCCAGGAGAAACAGTCAATAGAGATAAAGATACACAGATGGCACTCACCATTCAGAGCTTTGCCTTCGTTTATTTTCATGTTCAGGTGCAGATACACAAGGAAGGGAGAGGGAGCGGAGGCACACGGACAACAGTGGCTGTTTTGGTCTTGGTACCAATTCCACAGAATCTTTTCTTTTTTGTTCTTTTGTTCTTAATTGCACCAATATTAACAACCTTGTCCTTAAAAATGTCTTTTTGCTCATTATAGGACACATGGATCTATATGTATGCTAGTAATTTCATTACAATGTAGAGAGAAATCATACCACATATCTTGTTTTTCTATATCTGAATTTTTAATGGACATTCAATATGGATTCAGGACTGCATTTAAATCTATTCCGATGGAATTACCTATATGCAAGATAGATATGGAAAGTAGCATAAGTAGAGTGTAATAGGTCCCGATTCGAAATTTAGACCTGCCCCCCTCCCCGCTGCGCACACGTTGGTCAGATGTATAGGCCGCATGTAACAATGTAAATCCTATAAAGACTCACAAATTGACCCCTCTAACCCTTCATTATGTATTAATGTTCCTCATCCTGTTATATATGGTCCTCCTCTTGGAATATGGCCCTTATTGTGCTGTATATGTCCTCCACCCTGCTATATATGGTCCTCTTCCTGCTACCATAGTTCTCCAATTATTATAATGCTTCCCCATATTTCTCAATATGTTACAATGTACCCCCATAGTCCTCTGTGTATTATAATGCATCCCATAGTTCCCCATTCATTGGTTAGCCCCCATAGTCATCCAATTATTATAATGCATCCCCATTATCATCCATATAGTATAATGCAGACTTAAAGCCTTCCATAAGTCATAGTGCAGCCTCAAAGCCCTCCATATAGTATACTGCAGCCTCACAGCCCTCCATATAGCATAATACAGCATCATAGCCCCCCATATAGTATAATGCAGCCTCATGTACTCACTTATTTAAAAAAATAAACTGTGCTTACCGCTACCAGTTCCCCCCAGCTCCAGACTCCTTGCAAAAACTAAAGGCACAGGAGGAGGCAGTGCTATTGTGCGTTCCACAGAGGAACGTATAAAGCAGGAAGTCCCACCTACGCCTAGTGTGGAGGAGGCGATACCAGCCTGCTATATGCGTTCCACTGTGGAATGCACGCCGGCACTGCTGTGGTAAGAGGAAGCGAGGGTAGGGGGTGGCAGCAGTAGGATGCAGGAGGCTCCCTGACACACAGGCCCCATAGTAGTAGAGTTCTGCTGACCCCTGTGACCCCGATCATTACGTTCCTACATATGGACTGTTTTCCTACATTATGGATTTATATTAGGTTCATTTATCCGGAATCGCTGTAATGTTATTACAAGATTTATAAGCAAGCGCTTTGTACTATGAAATACTTACATCTTTTCTATCTAATATGCCCATTCTGCCACACTGCACGCATTATGCAGTCTCCAGCAACCAACATGTCCTCTGCGTCATCTTTATTGCTTCTGCAAATGTCCGGGAGCTATGGTGACATGTCCCTGTTCCCTAGTATGTGTGAATGCATTGACTGCTGTGAGAGGAATTTTTTGGAAGTGTAGACCTGTTTGATTTGGCGCCGTAAGTGTTGGCAAATTGTGGAAATCACCTAATCATGTGGCCAGTGTCTGGGAGACATAATCCCCTAGACCATCAGGTGTCACAGGAACAACTCCCCTGAAGAAACTTGCAGACTTTTAAACAAAGTGAAACATACGTTGGGCTTTATTCCTGTTCTCTTCCTGCTCCATGTTGCCTACCTGATATTTGTACTCTGTAATTTGCACACGATGGGTATGTTTACTAAGCACTTCATTCTAACCATGTACTTGCTATGTTAGGAAATTGTTTGTTAGCACATTGACCTTATCTCTCTAGATTCAGTACTAGGCAGTTAATGGTTAGTTTACTCTTAAAGGGATTGAGTCTACAGTTGAAACCAGAAGTTTATAGACACTAAATAAAAAGACACATATGCATGTTCTTCTCACTATCTGACATGAAATCAGAATAAACCTTTCCCATTTTAGATCAATTAGGTTTACCATAATTATTTATATTTGCCAAATGCCAGCATAATGAGAGAGAGAATGATTTAATGCATTTGTATTACTTTCTGCAAAGTCTCAAGTATATATACACTAATATCAATATGCCTTTGAACAATTTGGCACAGCCCATCTGATGATTTCATGTGTTTGGAAGCTTATGAAAGGTTTATTGGCAACATCTGAGATAATTAGAGACACACCTGTGGATGTATTTTAATGCACACCTGAAACACACTGCTTCTTTGTGTAGCATCATGGGAAAGTGTAAAGATATCAGCCAAGATATCAGGAAGAGAATTGTGGACTTGCACAAATATCAGACTGATGTTCGGGAACTATATCGTTCGTGCATGTCTGATTTATTATAGCCACTTGTTTTGTGTTACGTGGCATCTCTCTTTTACAGAAGCGCTTACCCAAATAAGCATGACAGTATAAGCCTAAGTTCCCATCACGTTTTTGCTGGCAACGTTTCCTTTGTGATGGGTAAAAACGCATGCGTTCAAATGCAACCGCAGTTTGCATTGCGTTCACCCATACAAGTCTATGGGTGCATTAACGCAGACATTTGACGGCATTTATATGCGTTAATGCAGCAGAAAAAATGCCTCAAAATGCAGCAAAAATGGGATCTGAACTTAGCCTAAGCGAGATTCTGCTGAGATGACTGTTGACAAAATGATTAGTGAGACATGGGGCATAACGATCACTCTCAGAGGTTGCAACCGCAATTGACCCCAACGCCTGCTACAACTGGATGTATGTCCTCAAATGCATATCCAGCAGATATACATTGCTGCACAGAGAACCATCAAGTCCCTGTACTGCAATACACTCTGCCGGCCAAACAGTGACCGACAGCTGACATTGGAGTACACGAGACTGGCAGTGCATGATATTGACATCCAGCATTGCTACTGCAGGCACATGATGCCAGCTACAGGCCCCTGCGCTGGCTACAGAGGATGATGCCATGCAATGTGGGAAACGGGAAAAGTGAGTAGAAAGTATTTAAGGTTTTTTTTTAATATGGCAGATGCAGAATACTAAATATACAGGAAAATGGCCTAGGCCTAGGGTAAAGATATACATATATATATATATATATATATATATATATATATATATATATATATTGTACAGTATACAAATGTATATATATATCAGTATAGGGACAAAGATCCTTGCAGCACACAGCTACTACCAATGATGTACATAAGCTACTAGCTATATATATTTGAGGAAAAAGTTTAAAAACTTACGTTTTTTTCAAAAAACTCAAAAATCTCCAATTTTTTATTTAATTCTGAAGTTCTTGGTACATACATTGGCCAATGTCTGTTTGCTCATCAACTGCGACAAAGTGACTTCAGGGTCTGATGAGTCCTACGCTGATATCCCTATCCTCCTTGTCCGCTTCCCCACTACTAAGTGGGCAGACACCATCTAGACCCTCCATCACCTGTAGGTAATGAGGGTGCACATTGCAGCATGGATCCTGCAATGTGCACCCTCATTACCTACAGGTGATGGAGGGTCTAGATGGTGTCTGCCCACTTAGTAGTGGGGAAGCGGACAAGAAGGATAGGGATATCAGCGTAGGACTCATCAGACCCTGAAGTCACTTTGTCGCAGTTGATGAGCAAACAGACATTGGCCAATGTATGTACCAAGAACTTCAGAATTAAATAAAAAATTGGAGATTTTTGAGTTTTTTGAAAAAAACGTAAGTTTTTAAACTTTTTCCTCAAATATATATAGCTAGTAGCTTATGTACATCATTGGTAGTAGCTGTGTGCTGCAAGGATCTTTTTCATATTATATAACCCTGCAGCTATGCTAGCACCAGTTCACAATTGTCTTTGAGTGCTGTGCAGTTTTTTTCTTGTTTTCTTGTTCAGTATAGGGACATATATACCGGGAAGGTGCCCAGGATATGGTCATATATGACAGGATAGGGCACAGGATAAGGAAATGCTGTAAGTACCAAGAAAAGGCCCAGGGTGAGGACATATCTACTAGGATGGGGGCATATTTACAAGGATGAGGGACATGTATACCAGGAAGGAGCCCAGGTTAAGGACATATATGTCAGGATGTGGGGACATATTTGCCTGGAGGTGGCTTGGGGTAAGAACATATATTGCAGAACAAGGGTCATATAGGATAGGGAACATTTTTACCAGTAAGAGTATTAAGAAGGGGTACATACTTACCAAGAAGGGGCCCAAGATTGGGGACATTAGTATAATATGTACTATACTTATGTCTTTATAGCATTAAGCATGATATACCACATCAAATTACGGGGAGCCCAGGTCCAAATTTTGCACCAGGGCCCATCGGACCCTAGTTACGACACAGGGTCAATGCATTGTTCGGTCTACTGGCTTTAGTGTTATATATTTTTCTATTTTTCTCAAGTATGTTGTGTTACAGCATGAAAATACAGAAAAACTCAATGGTTGACATCTGAAGTAATCAACTATCTTGGGTATAAAAATACATTTACTTGGGTTTATACAACAGCTTCTCTCTTTAGAGTGGATGATACACAGCATTTTTTGTTGTACAGTGCTGCCCTGTGACCTACAGCATTTACAGACTGATTATAATTCTTGAGTTTAATGAACCATTGGAAAAGACCACACTAGTACTTAAGCTAAGCTATTTTAATAACAGAGGTTAGAATACATTTTTGCAGAGTTTCACTACAGCATGCTTATTGTTTTCAGTATTCCAGGGTAATGAAGCTTGTATGGAGAATAGCAATATTAAGAGTATGATAAAATTCCTGGAATTTGCTATCCTTTAGAATGTTGCAAAGCAGCTCCTAATCCACAATCATTTCAACAGTGTTCAAACCGTTTTTACTTGTCTATCAACAAATCCTTATTGCAGAATGAAGTAGAATTGTAAAATGAGAGTAAATTTGGCTCTCGGTGATGTATGAAATAACTGAAAAAGTCAAACATTTACTATAAATGGGAGCTTATTTGCCTCTACATGTTGCGCTTACGTTATTTTATATTTCCTTCCCACTGTTTCACACTATTAACAAAAAGGATCTGCCATCACAAAGACAGCAAAAAGGAAACAGAGAATTTGGGAGGATTATAAAGCAATTGTGGGGCTTACACATGTCATGTACACATTACAGCTTCACTCACCTTTACTATGTACAATGTTATTTCAAAGTTGCACTTTCTTTTCAACATTTTACTTTGTTATCTTAAAGGAAACCGGTCATCTCAAAAAATGCTCACAGTCTTCAAATATAGGAGTAACTTGCAGGTTAAAGGGGAACTCCAGTCAGAGAAAACCTTTTAGTACAGTCCCTGCCCTCCTATATGATAAAGCAGAGCTGTACTCTGCAGTTCTAGGATCTATAGATCGATAAATCGATAAAATCATACCTGCTCCTCTGCTCTAACCCCCACCTCATGGGACAGAGAATTTTCAGTCTCATTCTGCTGGTGCAGAGGTGTGTCGGGTGCGTGGATGCTGGGAGCTGCAGAATCAGCCTACATTCCAGCCCCCTCACATTTCTGTATGGGGAGGGGGGTGTGGCAGGGGCCATGGCCGCCAGCCCCATGCTCACACATACAATCTTGTCCCTGATATACCATTCTATATGACAGGGGGGTCCAGACATAAAATAGCAATTGTGTCACCAAGTAGATAGAAATACATGCTGTGATCCTCTGCTGTATGATGATGCATAATGCGTATGTGGCGCCCCTGAGGCTCCAGTCACCACAGAGGTACTACACCTCAGCCAGAGGTGTAGTTCCTCCACTCTGGGTAAGAAGGAGACATTACCTTGCACCCAAACTCCCGCATCCATTGCAACACTAACCTGGTTCTGGGGTTCGGGCGGACCCTGTTTAAGGAGGGTCCCATCCCAGGCTGGAAGGGGAGACAGGTGGAGGGTACGGGTGGAGAGAGTGGGACAGAAGCACCAGGAAGTGGAAGCAGACAGGAGGACGTACAGGACGGACTGACATAGAAGGATGTAAGGGAGTTGGAGAGGTGGCATGGAGAGGAGAGGACGTGTGAGAGGGACGTCCTTGGGGAAACTGGAGCCGGTGGAGCTCGTCCCAAGACAGAGAGAGGACATAACCGACAGAGGAGCCTGCAAAGGGCTCAGAGAGAGACAAGGTGTCCCAGGAGCACAGGAAGTGAGAGATCCACCCGTGGCACACACATCGGAGCTAACGGAGAATCCGGGATCAGTTAAAGGGACTGGGCCGCAGAAGATGGACCGGCCCCAAACTAGCAAAGCAACTGAACGACTTAACGGGCAAACCAGGGACCGAGGTGACTTCAAGTGCCACGGTCCGAGTCCACACTCATTTGTTGAAAATGTGGCCAAGTATAGGGAACTAGGACGGTGTTGCCCGACAGGACCCAGGGCTACTGGCACAAGACACTGGGTATGGGGAGCTGGGAAGGAGGGTGAGATCCAGTGCAGGGATACAGCCGAGGAAGGGTCCTGGTAGCTCATCCCTGAATTATCTGAGAGTTGACTGGAGCCTGAGACGGAAGACACAGCACACCATTGGTAGCTGGAAATAACCTGGAAGCTGGTACCAACCATGAGTAAAGACTTTAAAGACTGCAACTTGCTCAACTTGCTGTGTCTTCCCAGTTATTCATTGTGTCATTGCCCTTACATTCCCAGCATACACTGTGTAAACTGCCCTGGGGTCCTCCTCTTTACCTGTGGAGAGCAGAACCATCTCAGCTGCATTACCATTGGCCCCAGAGGATCTGTACTGCAGTGTCGGTCATCCATCCCAATTGCCGAAACCCATGGGTGGCGTCATAAATTCATTCCCCATAGAAACTTTCCCTCATTTATTGACACAACCAGGGCCACGGAACCGGGTCACAACCCTGTGACCTCCCCATAGATCCCTGACTCGGTTCCAATTAACCCACAGTCCTGGTGGACATGTCATGTACTGTTATTGTCAGGCTGAGAGCACAGGCAGAGCACTACACTGATCTATTCATTTCTGCATGGTCTCCTCTCCTCCATAGGAACATGGTGTCTTCCTATCCCTCCAACTTTCAATGGATCATCCTTATTACTCATTGGAATGTAGTATGACCCTGCAACCCCCAGGGTCCACGCCCCTGACATGCCTCCTGTTCTCTGCTGCTGCATGAAGCTTTCAATTTTCTGTTCCATGAGGGAGGGAGGAGATCAAAGGAGCTGGTATGATTTTATTGATGTATAAGTAATCTATAGATCACAGTGTACAGTTCTGCTTCATCATATAGGAGGGCAGGGACTGTACTGAAAAGTTTTCTCTCCTCAGAGTTCACCTTTAATAGCGTTCTGAAGCCGTGCGGCTGGAAAACTGAAAGCCCAGCTGCTGGGAGGAATAAAGTATATTTCCTCCCATTAGTTGGGCTTTTAGTCCACACCACTTTAGAATGCTAGCCCCATATGTGCAGGTTAATAGCATTGTTTTGACATGGCATGTTTCCTTTAAAGTTTTCTTTGGCCAAATTCAAGCTCTTTAAAACAAAATAAAAAAAAAACATTACTGAACAAAGTATGAAATTAAGGAAAATGAATTCACTCTTCCGGTGCTTGTACACAGCTGTATTGTGGATCAGCAATTTACACTCTTGTAGGCCTATTATGCAATTTTAGGAGCTGTTGATTTTTTGCAGCATTTTAACATTGTGCAGTTCTTGCTCAGAGCATTGCTTTTAGTGGCAACATACAGACTCGGTCGGAGCACAGTTTTATATTGATAAAAAGTGTGGTTACAAAATCTGAAAGGTTGTGAAAATTCAAGCAACTACAAGCTTTGGTCGAAAGAGTGAGTTCCCACGCTGAATTTGGAGTTTTTTGACTTTCAAAATCTGCACCTACTGGCAGAAGAATGCACCAAAACCATCCCTGCCCACACGGTGCGTTGTTGAGTTTTTGATGTGGATTTGAAGGTGCTTTCTGTCTGTTTCAATAAAGTTGGGATACTTTGGCCAAAACAAAGAAAAAGATGTCAAATTCTGATCACCCCATCAACACTTTCACTTACTGTTTATTTTAATGTAAATTGGGCACAAAATAGGCAACACATATACATAGTGTGAACACTGCTGCGTATCTACTGCTTATTTTGAGCCTACATGAGGGTCTATGGGAGAAAAATGCGGCAAAATTCACAGCAAGAATTGACATACTGCAGATTTCACCGCAAAAAAATTCACAGTGGATCCACTGCAATAAAAAACGCACCATGTGGACAGAACTTCTCAAATCTCATAGACTTGGCTGGGAAAACACACTGCTGCATGTTTAGTGCAGATCCGCACCCTACAGCCTAAGTGCCTGTTGCTTATGTATTGCTTATTTTGTGCCTAATTTGCAATAAAATCCGTAGGAAGTGATGAAGGGGGAAGCAGGATTTGACGTCTTTGTTTTCTTTCTTTTTGACCAAAGTATCTAAACTGTGTTGAAACAGACACAAAGCACCTTCACATCAAATCCACACCAAAACACATCGTGCGGATATGGATCGTTTTGGTGAATCTTTCTGCCGTTAGGAAGTCCAAAATCTGCACCACAACCTTAGCGTGCAAACAGATCCTTAAAGGGGTTGTACAGCCTTAGACTACAAGTCTGCTGGCACTCTAGGTGCCACTTGATTTTTTGTTTTTTTCTGCAGAGCTTATAAAAAAACCCTAGACGGACACATTGGAAAACCATAATAAATCATCATGCTTATAAGTGATACATCACATCACTTGTTGGGGCACCACTGGTCTCTGCTTTTTCTGCATTACTGGCTTCTTACAGCGAGTTCTTACCGGCTTGTTACTTCTCATCAGTGTCAGCAAACGAGCATGCTGTCATGAAGTGTACAGCACATATATAAGAATCTACATGTAGTATCCATCAGACAACTGACACCTGCTCAGTAGAGTAGGCACAAGTTCCAGCCCTCGGAATGGACATCACTGATGACGCTTCATTTCAGGGAGTGGGCAGAGGCTGTGGTAGTTACTGCAGCCTCGGTCCCCTTATGATGATGTGTTTGATTCTCCCATCATGCATAGGTATTCTTAAAAAAGTGCCATAAAATAGAAAGCAATAGAAAAAATAAAAATAAACACACCAGTTATGATATCATTATCTACTTATATAATCGGGAGTTTGGGATTCGGGCACTGTAGCCGAATCCCAAAACCCTCTGCGGCACTGCGAGCGATGACGCGATAGCGTCATCGCGAGCCGCAGCCGCAATAGCTGACACCGCTGCCATCCTGGCAACCGTCGGCCCCGCCGCGAGCGATTACGCAATAGCGTCAGGTCGACGCTGCCCGGATGCCGGCGGTGGCTTCCGCCCCTCGGCGCTCTCTCACCGCTGGGGCCTCGGTGTCGCCATGCTGGTGGAGTAGCGGTGTAGGGGCTGTTGGCGGGTGCCGGGAGCCAGTCACGTTGTCCTGTGGGCCTGACACGACCCACTCACTCCCATTGCCAGCCGCCGCGCCCCTGCAAGCGGATTGGGCGCTGTGTTGTAAACACAGGACGCCCATCCCATTGCCTAGGACTCGGCATCCTGGACCAATCGGATGGCCGTCCTGTCTTTACCACAGAGCGCCCAATCCGCTCCTTCCCCTCAGGTCACATGTGTGACCTGAGGGGAGGGACTGATCCCTCTCTGCAGCCCCCACGACGCGCAGAGGACAATGACGTGTGACTGGGGCTGCGATCAGCCCCAGCACGCAGCCACATCCTGCCGCCGAGCGGTGATGTCGCTGCTCCAGCCGCATCTTCCTCACCCTCAGCCGGACCTCTCCTCACCCTCCAGCCGGACCTCCCCTCACCCTCCAGCCGCACCTCTCCTCACCCTACAGCCGCACTCTCTCACCCTCCATCGCACTCCTCACACCTCCAGCCGCACCTCCTTCACCCCTCCAGCCTCTGCTCTCCTCACTTCTCAGCAGGCCTCTCCTCACTCCCCCAGCCGGACCTCTCCTCACCCTCCAGCCGCACTCTCCTCACCCTCCAGCCGGACCTTTCCTCCCTCCACCTCACCTCTCCTCACCCCCCAGCCCCACTCTCTTCACCCTCCACCCCACCTCCTTCACCCTCCAGCCTCTACTCTCCTCATCTCTCAGCCAGGCCTCTCCTCACCCTCCAGCCGTACCTCTCTTCACCCTTCAGCCTCTGCTCTCCTCACCCCTCAGCCGGACTCTCTTCACCTCCAGCTCTGCTCTCCTCACCCCTACAGCCGGACCTCTCCTCACCTCTCCATCGCACCTCTCCTCACCCTCCAGCGGCACCTCTCCTCACCCCTCCAGCCGAACCTTCCTCACCCTCAGCGAACCTCTCCTCACCCCTCCAGCCGCACCTCTCCTCACCCCTCAGCTGCACTCTCCTCACCCCTCCAGCGCACCTTCCTCACCCCTCCACCCTCACCTCTCCTCACCCTCCACCCCCACCTCCCTTCACCCCTCCAGCCTTGCTTCTCACCCTCCAGCCTCTGCTCTCCTCACCCCTCCAGCCGGACCTCTCCTCACCCCTCCAGCCGGACCTCTCCTCACCCCTCCAGCCAGACATCTCCTCAGCCCTCCAGCGGACCTCTCTTCACCCTCCACCCCATCTCTCTTCACCCTTCAGCCTCTGCTCTCTCACCCTCCAGCCGGACTTCTCTTCACCCCTCCAGCCGCACCTCTCCTCACCCCTCCAGCCGCACCTCTCCTCACCCCTCCATCCGCACCTCTCCTCACCCTCCAGCCACACCTCTCCTCACCCTCCAGCACACCTCTCCTCACCCTCCAGACGCACCTCTCTCACCCTTCCATCCGCACCTTCCTCACCCCTCCATCCGCACCTCTCCTCACCCTCCAGCCACACCTCTCCTCACCCCTCCAGCCGCACTCTCCTCACCCCTCCAGCCACACCTCTCCTCACCCCTCCAACCGCACCTCTCCTCACCCCTCCAACCGCACCTCTCCTCAACCCTCCAGCAGCACCTCTCCTCACCCCTCCAGCCGCACCTCTCCTCACCCCTCCAGCCGGACCTCTCCTCATCCCTCCACCCTCACCCTCCTCACCCTCCAGTCTCACCTTATTTACCCCTCCACCCCCACCTCCTTCACCCCTCCAGCTCTGCTCTCCTCACCTCTCCAACCAGGACTCTCCTCACCCCTCCAGCCGGACCTCTCTTCACCCCTCCACCCCCACCTCTCTTCACCCTTCAGCCTCTGCTCTCCTCACCCCTCCAGCCGGACCTCTCTTCACCCCTCCAGCCTTTGCTCTCCTCACCCCTCCAGCCAGACCTCTCCTCACCCCTCCAGCCGGACCTCTCCTCACCCCTTCATCCGAACCTCTCCTCACCCTCCAGCCTCACCTCTCTTCACTCCTTCACCCCCACCTCCCTTCACCCCTCCAGCCTCTGCTCTCCTCACTCCTCCAGCGGACCTCTCCTCACCCCTCCAGCCAGACATCTCCTCACCCCTCCAGCCGGACCTCTCTTCACCCCTCCACCCCACCTCCCTTCACCCCTCCAGCCTCTGCTCTCCTCACACCCTCCAGCCTCTGCTCTCCTCACCCCTCCAGCCGGACCTCTCCTCACCCCTCCAGCCAACATCTCCTCAGCCCTCCAGCCGGACCTCTCTTCACCCCTCCACCCCCATCTCTCTTCACCCCTTCAGCCTCTGCTCTCCTCACCCTCCAGCCGGACTTCTCTTCACCCCTCCAGCCGCACCTCTCTCACCCCTCCATCCGCACCTCTCCTCACCCCTCCAACCGCACCTCTCCTCACCCCTCCAGCACACCTCTCCTCACCCCTCCAGCCACACCTCTCTCACCCCTCCAGCCGCACCTCTCCTCACCCTTCCAGCCGCACCTCTCCTCACCCCTCCAGCCGCACCTCTCCTCACCCCTCCAGCCACACCTCTCCTCACCCCTCCAGCCGCACCTCTCCTCACCCCTCCAGCCACACCTCTCCTCACCCCTCCACCGCACCTCTCCTCACCCCTCCAACCGCACCTCTCCTCAACCCTCCAGCAGCACCTCTCCTCACCCTCCAGCCGCACCTCTCCTCACCCTCTCCAGCCGGACCTCTCCTCATCCCTCACCCTCACCTCTCCTCACCCCTCCAGTCTCACCTCTATTTACCCCTCCACCCCACCTCCCTTCACCCCTCCAGCCTCTGCTCTCCTCACCTCTCCAACCAGGACTCTCCTCACCCCTCCAGCCGGACCTCTCTTCACCCCTCCACCCCCACTCTCTCTTCACCCTTCAGCCTACTGCTCTCCTCACCCACTCCAGCCGGACCTCTCTTCACCCCTCCAGCCTTTGCTCTCCTCACCCCTCCAGCCAGACCTCTCCTCACCCCTCCAGCTGGACCTTCTCCTCACCCCTTCATCCCGAACCTCTCCTCACCCCTCCGCCTCACCTCTCTTCAACTCCTTCACCCCCACCCCCTTCACCCCTCCAGCCTCTGCTCTCCTCACCCCTCCAGCCGGACCTCTCCTCACCCTCCTAGCCGGACCTCTCTTCACCCTCCACCCCCACTCCCTTCACCCCTCCAGCCTCTGCTCTCCTCAACCCT
The DNA here is from genome assembly GCA_033576535.1 of Allobates femoralis. NCBI lineage: Eukaryota > Metazoa > Chordata > Amphibia > Anura > Aromobatidae > Allobates > Allobates femoralis. The sequence goes on along the minus strand of JARQOC010000004.1, from coordinate 537,679,844 downwards.
CCAGCCTCTGCTCTCCTCACTCCTCCAGCCGGACCTCTCCTCACCCCTCCAGCCGGACCTCTCCTCCACCCTCCAGCCAGACATCTCCTCAGCCCTCCAGCCGGACCTCTCTTCACCCTCCTCCACCCCATCTCTCTTCACCCCTTCAGCCTCTGCTCTCCTCACCCCTCCAGCCGGACTTCTCTTCACCCCTCCAGCCGCACCTCTCTTCACCCCTCCATCCGCACCTCTCCTCACCCCTCCAACCGCACCTCTCCTCACCCCTCCAGCCACACCTCTCCTCACCCCTCCAGCCACACCTCTCCTCACCCCTCCAGCCGCACCTCTCCTCACCCTCCAGCCGCACCTCTCCTCACCCCTCCATCCGCACCTCTCCTCACCCCTCCAGCCGCACTCTCTTCACCCTCCATCCGCACCTCTCTCACCCTCCAGCCACACCTCTCTCTCACCCCTCAGCGCACTCTTCCTCACCCTCCAGCCGGACTCTCCTCACCCTCCACCTCACCTCTCTCACCCCTCAGTCTCACCTCATTTACCCTCCACCCACCTCCCTTCACCCCTCCAGCCTCTGCTCTCCTCACCTCTCCACCAGGACCTCCTCACCCTCCAGCCGGACCTCTCTTCACCCCTCCACCCCACCTCTCTTCACCCCTTCAGCCTCTGCTCTCCTCACCCTCCAGCCGACCTCTCTTCACCCCTCCAGCCTTTGCTCTCTCACCCCTCCAGCCAGACCTCTCCTCACCCCTCCAGCCGGACCTCTCCTCACCCTCATCCGAACCTCTCCTCACCCTCCACCTCACCTCTTCACCTCTTCACCCCACCTCCCTTCACCCCTCCAGCCTCTGCTCTCCTCACCCCTCCAGCCGGACCTCTCCTCACCCCTCCAGCCGACTCTCCTCACCCCTCCACCCCCACCTCCTTCACCCCTCCACCTCTCCTCTCCTCACCCTCCAGCCTCCTCTCCTCACCCCTCCAGCCTGACCTCTCCTCACCCCTCCAGCCGGACCTCTCCTCACCCCTCCAGCCAGACCTCTCCTCAGCCTCTCACCCATCTTCACCCCTCAGCGCTCTCTCTCACCCCTCCACCCGACCTCCCTTCACCCCTCCAGCCTTGCTCTCCTCACCCTCCAGCCGGACCTCTCCTCACCCCTCCAGCCGGACTCTCCTCACCCCTTCAGCCGAACTCTCCTCAGCCCTCCAGCCAGACCTCTTTCACCCTCCACCCCCATCTCTCTTCACCCCTTCAGCCTCTGCTCTCCTCACCCCTCCAGCCGGACTCTCTTCACCCCTCCAGCCGCACCTCTCCTCACCCCTCCAGCCGACCTCTCCTCACCCCTCCAACCGCACCTCTCCTCACCCCTCCAGCCACACTCTCCTCACCCCTCCAGCCGCACCTCTCCTCACCCCTCCAGCCGACCTCTCCTCACCCTTCCAGCCGCACTCTCCTCACCCTCCAGCCAGACTCTCTCTCACCCCTCCATCCCCCTCTCCTCACCCCTCCAGCCGACTCTCTTCACCCCTCCATCCGCACCTCTCTCACCCCTCCAGCCACACCTCTCCTCACCCCTCCAACCGCACCTCTCCTCACCCCTCCAACCGCACCTCTCTCAACCCTCCAGCAGCACCTCTCCTCACCCCTCCACCGCACCTCTCCTCACCCCTCCAGCCGCTCTCCTCTCCCTCACCCCTCCAGCTCCCACCCTCTCCTTCACCCTCTTCCACCCCCAACCCTCTCCTCACCCCTCCACCTCTACCCCCCTCCTCACCTCCTCACCTCTCCTCACCCCTCCGCCGACCTCTCTTCACCCCTCACCGCACTCTCCTCACCCTCCAGCCACACCTCTCCTCACCCCTTCCAAGCCGCACCTCTCCTCACCCCTCCAACCGCACTCTCCTCACCCTCCAGCCACCTCTCCTCACCCCTCCAGCCACCTCTCCTCACCCCTCCAGCCAGCCTCTCCTCACCCTCCACCTCCTCTCCTCACCCTCCAGCTCGACCTCTCTCACCCCTCCACCCCACCTCCTTCACCCCTCCAGCCCTCTCGCTCTCCTCACCCTCCTAACCGCTCTCCTCACCCCTCCAGCCGGACCTCTCTTCACCCCTCACCCCACCTCTCTTCACCCCTCTCAGCCGTCTCCTCCTCACCCCTCCAGCCTGGACCTACTCTTCACCCCTTCAGCCTCTGCTCTCCTCACCCCTCCAGCCGGACCTCTCCTCACCCCTCCAGCCCCCTCTCCTCACCCTCCAACCGCACCTCTCTCACCCTCCAGCCTCCTCTCCTACCCCTCCAGTCCACACTCTTCCACCTCACTTCCACTCCTACCCTAGCTGCTCTCCTCACCCTCACGCTTCTCACCTCAGCCGATCTCCACACGCTTCACCAGCCTCTACCTCACCCTCCAGTCCTCGGACTCTCCCACCTTCACCCCCAGACTCCTCTCACCTCTCCATCACCTCCACCAGCCGTCACCTCTCCTCACCCCTCCATCCAGCCGGACCACATCTCCTCCCCCCACCAGCCTCACCTCTCCTCACCCTCCAGCCGGACTTCTCCCACCCTCTCCCAGCCTCACCTCTCCTCACCCCTCCAGCCTCACCTCTCCTCACCTCTCCAGCCGCACCTCTCCTCATCCCTCCAGCCAAACCTTTCTTCATCCCTTCAGCAGAACCTCTCCTCACCCCTCCAGCCGGACCTCTCCTCACCCCTCCAGCCAGACCTCTCCTCACCCCTCCAGCCGGACCTCTCCTCACCCCTCCAGCCGGACCTCTCCTCACCCTCCAGCCGGACATCTCCTCACCCTCCAGCCGGACATCTCCTCACCCCACCAGCCTCACCTCTCCTCACCCCTCCAACCGCACCTCTCCTCACCCCTCCAACCGCACCTCTCCTCACCCCTCCAGCCCCACCTATCCTCACCCCTCCAGCCCCATCTCTCCTCACCCCTCCAGCCCCACCTCTCCTCACCCCTCCAGCCTCACCTCTCCTCCTCACCCCTCCAGCCTCTGCTCTCCTCACCCCTCCAGCCTCCCGCCACATCATACTCTGCTATCCACAGAGCCGCCTCTATACTCTGCTACCCACAGAGCCGCCTGTATACTCTGCTACCCACAGAGCCGCCTCTATACTCTTCTACCCACACAGCCGCCTGTATACTCTGCTACCCACAGAGCTGCTTGTATACTCTGCTACCCACAGAGCTGCCTGTATACTCTGCTACCCACAGACCTGCCTCTATACTCTGTTACCCACAGAGCCGCCTGTATACTCTGCTACCCACAGAGCCGCGTGTATACTCTGCTACCCACAGAGCCGCCTCTATACTCTGCTACCCACAGAGCCGTTTCTATACTCTGCTACCCACAGAGCCGCCTCTATACTCTGCTACCCACAGAGCCGCCTGTATACTTTGCTACCCACAGCGCCGCCTGTATACTTTGCTACCCACAGAGCCGCCTGTATAATCTGCTACCCCCAGAGCCGTCTGTATACTCTGCTACCCACAGACCCGCCTGTATACTCTGCTACCCCCAGAGCCGTCTGTATACTCTGCTACCCACAGAGCCCCCTGTATACTCTGCTACCCACTGACCCGCCTGTATACACACAATTCATTTCACCGTGCTCCCGATGCAATTGCATCGGGCCTTTTTACTGGTATATTATATTATAAAGTAGTGAGGGAACAGGATATATTTAGTGTCTCCGAAAATCAAACTCACAATTTAATCAAATCAAGCCCACAATCTACATAAATGCAGGCAGCAGTAAAAGCTCTGAGACACTGCCTGCACTGATGAATGCACCCCCTGTACGCTGGGAGAGCAGCCACTGCCCAACTCCTGGCAGTGAGACGAGCAGATGACATCACAAAGATTACAGCAGTCAAACTCGCAGGGTCACACAGCAGGTATCCCATGAGTGTAAAATGTGGTAACCTCAGTGACATCATCGCACATCACATTTGCTGTTTAGTGTCACCCGCAATATCACTTGAGAGACAGGGAGTGTGATGTGCTGTGACAGTGAGGTTACTTCACTCGCAGGATACTGGCTGTGTGACCCTGCGAGTGTGACTGCGTTAACTTTTGCGGCGTTACTGCCAGTCACACTACCAGGAGTCAGGCAGTGACTGCTCTTTCAGTGTATGTGGGATGCGTTCTCTGACCATGCCTTTAGACGCTGGGAGAGTGAGACTTCGTGGAACCCTCATGAGACTGCATCAGGCCTACCTCAGATTTCCATGGGGAATTAGTTGGTTAATGAGGGTGATTCTTGTCTTTATTTGTTCACTAATTCTCTAATTCTTTTTTTTTTCTTGCAGGTTTGCTTTTGTGGACAGCATCAGATTCGGTGGACTATGTCAAAATGCCTGGACTATCGCACATTTTTTGTTGTTAGGTTTTTATTTTTAATCTTTAATTTCCTTGGGATTTATTTTATTTTGGGCTCAACCATACCATCCCGACACATAGAGAACAGGGGCACTACACTTCCTAACCGCAGAAGTTCAGTACCTCTTGTGGCAGTTTACCCGGGGGGGTGCCACACATACATATATTTTAATTTGGATTTTTGAGGTATACTTCTAAAGTATATACATTGAATTCTTTTTCTTTTACATAGGGAATGAATACTTGTATTTTCTATTGCATATCATTTTTTCCATTTTTTTTTTCTAGTTATTTATATTCTTTTTATATCTTTAAAAATATGTAATGTTGTCTTTGGGACATTTTTGTTTTTAATCAAATACAAATAACTTATTAACATTTTTAATATATACACAATATAATTACATTTATAATACAAAGCAATTTTAATTTTAAACTCAGCATAACATTGAATGCTTTTCATGTCTGAGCAGGCAAGGTCCAATAAAATGTGCTACCCTGGCACGCTGTGTGTATTAGGGATCCACTAAAATTGGTAACACAGTTTGTAAATATGTCATCCAATTAGCATTAGGTACATGCCATATAAACACATCTGATTCATGGGCTAGGCAAATCTGTGATTAAGAAGGCTTGTTTCTAGCCTTTGAAACACATCAGTATCGTTTTGCCAAGTGTGAGCCTCCATAGCTCCACACTTAGAGCAGTGTGACATCACCTGCTCAGCCCCCCTGAAGCTCATCTCCGTATCTAGGGACGCTTCCAGCTGGAGTGCCTGAATACCAGCTCGGATTTTTTCGGCATGCCGCCTGAACAACTTATCCTGGAGTATTACCAGGTCTCCCGCTGATTGTAATGATGAGACCCACACAGACCATATAACAGGACAGTGAGTAGTACATTGGGACCCAGACAGAGTGCTCTATTTATCCATTATTTCATTTATTGCACACATGTGGCTAACATATGCCCTTCCTCACAACCAGTAAAGCACTGTGTAGGACTTAGCAGATACATATGATCAACTACCCCTGTTCCTGATAATCCCACACTGGTCGGACACGTCTATGCTATACCACTCGTGTGAATAGCAATCATCTATGGTTCACCAGTGTAGTTGACTTGTATTCATGATAATGTTACTTATTTGATCATATCTTCTATGAATTCACATTATTGATTACATGTTTTAAGTCAAATCCTACTTAATTTGATTACAGTGAAACATTTTATCTGCTTTCCATTATTCCCTCCTATCCTGTGTAAATTGCAAATAAAGAGATTCATTTCATCTGTCAATCACAGTGAGTGATCACTTGCTTATCTGCTGCCCACTCCCCAACGAATGAATATTCATGTCACATATTCACATTACTGCACTGTACACAACAAGATCAGTAGAAATCACTCACATTTGGGGGGGCTGTATACTTCATTCTCTGCTCTCCTTGTTTACAGTAAAGCAAGAATTCAAATAAAAATATAGAATCTCTAAGGCTAGGTTCATATCATGTTTTCATTGTGTTTGAATGCAATGCATTTGTCAGCTGCATTAACGCAATGAAAACGCCAGCATTTGATTGCGTTAACGCACCCACAGACTTGTATGGTAAATGCATTGCAAGAGCTATGAAAACGCATTGCAAAATGTGGTTGCTTTTGAAAAGCTGCGTTTATCCCGAGTGCACAGGGAATGTTGCCAGCAACGTTCTCTGTGCGCTCGGGATAAATGCAGCTTTCAAATGCAACCACATTTTGCATTGCGTTTGCAATCCGTTTACAATACAAGTCTATGGGTGCATTAATGCAATCAAATGCTGGTATTTTCATTGCGTTAAGGCAGCTGAAAAACCATTGCGTTCAAACGCAATGAAAACCTGATGTGAACCAAGCCTAACAGACAGCGTGTCTTCTACTCAGAGAAACAGAGGGAGGAGATTGCCTTAGGGTACCTTTACATGCGGCAACTCTTCTAGAAATTTCACTGGCAACTTACTGGTTGCAGTGAAATCATGGACACATTGTTCTATCTTATTGCTGTGTACAAATGGAACAATGTCTCCATGATTTCACTGCAACCAGTAAGTTGCCAGTGAAATTCCTAGAAAAGTTGCCGCGTGTAAAGGTACCTTTATGTAGATGAACTATCAGATATATGCCTGTCATCTCTCCCTCATCTCCTCATCAGAAGCTCTTTGCAGGACAACGAAATGAAAATAAAACTAGATTGGCAGAGCACAGGGTTAGGGAGGGGAATGCTGCCTGAGAAGGATTGAATAATAAATGAACATTTACATACCAGGACTATTCACTAGTCCGGTCAATTACTTTTACTGCTGAAGATAGCTGCCTGCTGGGTGTGAAGGTGCTTATAGCAAGAGAACTACAAAGGGTACATTAATGATTTTCATATATACTGAAAGGTCTGCCCGAGCACTCTTCAAGGGTTATTTTAGTATCAAACTAAAAAATTACCTGACAGAGTCCCTATTAATATGGTTCTGAAATAATGGAAATGAGGAAGACAATGTGAACAAAATAGTGGTGTCTTTATAAATTAAAGTAATCCTTTGTAGAAGAAATATGTAGCCACTGTTTGTAAACCTGGGTAAGAGAACTGGAGTAAGTTGTGCCACAGCCAGAAATATATGACAGCTAAATGCTGGCTTACATTTCCACTATAATTTACACCGCTTTTGTGGCATAAATTATGGTGAATTCGTAAATTATGCTTGGCCAGTCTCTGCCATGTCTTTGCTAAGCCAAATTTTCAAGAAGTTGAACTTGTATGCTAATGAATAACTAGTGCAGCAGGGTGGGGCATTGCACCTGCAGCTCTCCTGACCATCACACTAACACTACCTTATGGCTTTACACACATACATTTTAGTGGGGGTATAAAATCATGATGACAAATTCTCATTAAGAATGAAGAAAAGTTGTGCAATTGTATTTCAAATACAGCAAAACAGGTACCAGCTACAGCATATAATTAACTTTAATTATCACGTTACACTGTTGGATGGGGTGTTCAGATGCCTAATAAAAACATACTAAGGAATAGGTTTAAAAACCTCGCCATCACAGGAATTTTATTGAATATCGTATAAAAGTTAATAGGAAGAATGTTTAAAAAAGATCTATCTAAAATGCTTGATAGTTTATATAGTAAATAGGAACCAGTTTTTTTTTAGACATCTGTGTGAGAAAGGAAAATGATTTGAATCAGGAATTGTGTACAATAATAAACCCTATAAGACTTTATTCCTTATATGTAAAATCATGATATGTAAAGAAGTACTAACCTCTTCAAAGAATGTAAAAAGTAGGCCAGTAAATGAGAGCAAATGCTTTATGGGGTGCTCAGTAGACCAACCTACGGTGTGACCCAAGAACACATAGTAAATACCAATATCAAAATAATTGGGGAATTCACAAGATTTAGGAACGTCTAAGAAATCCTATACAGTTGTGTTCAAATTAATTGCAGTGTGTTCAAAAACATGAGTGAGGCCCAAATCTTTAGAATAGTTTTTATTTCCATGCATCGGGAACATTGGACACCGTTTTATAAATAAAAACATAAAAGAAATGCATGTAATTTTTTTCACTAACCTAATATTCAGTTGTTCAACCACAGTTTTTTAAAACAGTTTCACATCTATTTTGCATAAAGAGTTGACCAACTTCTGGCACCTGTCAACTGTTATTCCAGCCCAGGATGCTTTGACTACATCCCACAATTAATTTGCATTTGTTGGCTTTGCCTCAGAAATGGCATTTTTATAGCAATTTTGTTGGACTGCAACCAAGATTTTGCACATTTACTGGTTTAGGGTCTTGTTGAAAAACACATTTTGGGGCATTCCCTCTTCAGCGTAAGGCAACATGACCTCCAAGTATTTAGATATATGCAAACTTGTCCATGATCGCTGGTATGTAGTAAATAGACCTGGCACCATAATAAGAGAAACATGCTTATATCATGATGCTTGCACCACCATGCTTCACTGTCTTCAGAGTTAATTGTAGCTTGAATTCAGAGTTTGGGGGTCGTCGTGGAGATTTCATTTTCCAGCAGGACTTGGCACCTATCCACACTGCCAAAAGTACCAATACCTGCTTTAATAACCACAGTATCACTGTGCTTGATTGGCCAGCAAACTCACCTGACCTAAACCCCATAGAGCATCTATGAGAGATACCAGACCCAACAATGCAGACGAGCTGAAAGCTGCTATCAAAGCAACCTGGGCTTCCATAACACCTCAGTAGCCACAGGCTGATCACCTCCATGCCACACCACATTGATGCAGTAATTCATGCAAAAGGAGCCCAGACCAAGTATTGAGAGCATTTATTGTACAGTCTTTTCATTAGGCCAACATTTATGAGTTAAAAATCATTATTTCAGGTGGTCCAATATAATATTGTAATTTTCTAAGATAATGACCTTTGGGTTTTCATTGGTTGTTATCCATAATCGTCAACATTAAAAGAAATAAACACTTGAAAAAGATCATTTCATTTGTAATGACTCTATATATGTTAATTAATGTTTTGATTATATTCTAATTTATTGAGATGCACTTGTATATAGAAATTCTTAGAGCTTCCTAAATCTTGTGAATTCCCTAATTACTTTGATATCGGTATTTACTTTCTGTTCTTGGGTTACGCCGTAAGTTGTTCTACAGACATCCCATAAAACATTTACTCATATTTACTGTCTATTATTTACATACTTTAAACATATTAATACTTTACTTTTCAGATTTTTTATATTTAAGAAAAAAAGTGTTAACATTTAACAAAAATCCTGATTCAAATTAGTGATGGGCGAATCCTAAATTACTCGGAATCACTTGACTCTAGCGAGTCCGAGCACAGGACTCGCTACTCGTTGCGAGTCTAGCGAGTCCAATGTTAATGAATGGGGAAGCGAGTAATAGCGAGTAGTGTGAGATTTACAAATCGCAGATGTGTCTCGGAAGCTTCAGGCTGAAGCAATCCTAGTTTTGTCATTTATTTGCATTGGACTCGTTTACTTTGCAACTGTAATCGCTGGGAAACTCGCACAGATAAGAGTCCTGTCTGCTCAGTGTGCTGGCTGCCAGCTCCAGGGTCCTAGAGCCTGCCTGCTGCCTGATGTAGCAGTGCTGAGATTGTTCTCAGTCTGCTCATTCCCTGTGTACAGACATGAATGTCTGTGCACAGAGATGATGTAGCAGTGCTGAGATTGTTCTCAGTCTGCTCATTCCCTGTGCATAGACATCTATATCTATGCACAGGGATGAGCAGAGAGGACATCGCATTTTGGACTGCGTCGGACGGAAGAGGATTTTTTTAATTGAAGATGGAGTCCCTAATGGCTTTTTTTTTTTATTTCTAATAAAAAATTTTCTCTGTGTTGTGTTTTTTTTAAAACAATTTAATAGAAATTCATGGCGGTCATGTCTAATATTGGCGTGACCGCCATAAATTTCGGGCTTAGGGCCAGCTGATAATACAAAGCTGGCCCTAACCTCTTTATTACCCAGCGTGCCACCGCCACCAGGGCCGCTGGAAGAGCGGGGTTCAGCGCCAGAGGATGGCGCTTCAATGAACGCGCCATCTTCTGGGGCGGCTGCGGGCTGCAATTTGCAGTGGGGGGTGCCCAGAAAGCTTGGGCATCCCTGCGCTGCGGATTCCAGCCCCCAGCTGCTTAGCTGTACCTGGCTAGAAATAGAAATTGCGCGGAGCCCCACGCATTTTTTTTTAATTATTTCATGAAAATCTGAGATTCTGACTCTGACTCTGAGACTCTGACTCTGAGACTCTGAGATTCTGACTCTGACTCTGAGACTCTGAGATTCCGACTCTGACTCTGACTCTCTGAGATTCTGACTCTGACTCTCTGAGATTCTGACTCTGACTCTGACTCTCTGAGCCTCTGAGATTCTGACTCTGACTCTGACTCTCTGAGACTCTGAGATTCTGAGACTCTGAGATTCTGAGATTCTGACTCTGACTCTCTGAGATTCTGACTCTGACTCTCTGAGATTCTGACTCTGACTCTCTGAGATTCTGACTCTGACTCTCTGAGATTCTGACTCTGACTCTGAGACTCTGAGATTCTGAGACTCTGAGATTCTGAGACTCTGAGATTCTGAGATTCTGACTCTGACTCTGACTCTCTGAGACTCTGAGATTCTGACTTTGACTCTGACTCTCTGAGACTCTGAGACTCTGAGATTCTGAGATTCTGACTCTGACTCTCTGAGATTCTGACTCTGACTCTCTGAGATTCTGACTCTGATTCTGACTCTCTGAGATTCTGACTCTGACTCTCTGAGATTCTGACTCTGACTCTGACTCTCTGAGACTCTGAGACTCTGAGATTCTGAGATTCTGACTCTGACTCTCTGAGATTCTGACTCTGACTCTCTGAGATTCTGACTCTGACTCTGACTCTCTGAGATTCTGACTCTGACTCTGACTCTCCGCGATTCTGACTCTGACTCTGAGACTCTGACTCTCTGACTCTGAGACTCTGACTCTGAGACTCTGAAACTCTGACTCTGAGACTCTGACTCTGAGACTCTGAGACTCTGACTCTGAGACTCTGACTCTGAGACTCTGACTCTGAGACTCTGAAATTCATGAAATAATAAAAAAAAATGCATGGGGCTCCGCGCAATTTCTATGTCTAGCCAGGTACAGCTAAGCAGCTGGGGGCTGGAATCCGCAGCGCAGGGATGCCCAAGCTTTCTGGGCACCCCCCGATGCAAATTGCAGCCCGCAGCCGCCCCAGAAGATGGCGCGTTCATTGAAGCGCCATCCTTTGGCGCTGAACCCCGCTCTTCCAGCGGCCCTGGTGGCGGTGGCACGCTGGGTAATAAAGGGGTTAATACCAGCTTTGTTATACAAGCTGGTATTAAGCCCGAGATTCTTAATGTCAGGCCACGTTTGACCCGGCCACCAAGAATCTCCAATAAAGGGTTAAAAAAACACAGAAAAATTTTTATTTGAAATAAAAAAAAAGCCATTAGGGACTCCATCTTTAATTAAAAAAATCCTCTTCCGTCCGACGTAGTCCAAAACGCGATGTCCTCTCTGCTACATCCCCTGTGCATAGATATAGATGTCTATGCACAGGGAATGAGCAGACTGAGAACAATCTCAGCACTGCTACATCATGTCTGTGAGCAGGTGGGCTCTAGGACCCTGGAGCTGCACAGAGAAGACAGCTGGACTCAGCTCGCAATGTAACAGCAGTTATTTGCGAGTTTCCCTGCTATCACTGGCACAGTAGCTGAGTCTAATGCAAACAATGGCAATCCTAGTTTTGTCAGCGTTTGCCAATGATTTGCATTGGACTCGTGCGAGTAATCACTGGGAAACTCGCAGAGTACCGAGTCCTGCGAGTCCCTTACTACTCGCCGAGTAACGAGTCCTAGCGAGTAGATTCGCCTATCCCTAATTCAAATCCTTTTTCTTTCTCGCTCAGATTTCTGAAAAAACTGGTCCCTAGCTACTATATAAACTATCAAGCTTTTAATTTATATATTTGAACCTACTTCCTATTAACTTTTATACCATATTCAATAAAATTACTGTGATGGCGAGGTTTTTAAACCTATTCCTTAGTATGTTTTTATTAGGCATCGAAACACCCCATCCAACAGAGTAGCGTGATAATTAAAGTTAATTATATGCTGTAGCTGGTACCTCTTTTGCTGTATTTGAATTATAATTGCACAACTTTTCTTCATTCTTAATGAGAATTTGTCATCATGATTTTGTACCCCCACTAAAATGTATGTGTGTAAAGCCATAAAGTAGTGCTAGTGTGATGGTCAGGAGAGCTGCAGGTGCAATGCCCCACCCTGCTGCACTAGTTATTCATTAGCATACAAGTTCAACTGTTTAAAAATCCAAGGAGCGAGGCGTCAGCGGAACTCACCCAGGTTAAAATATATAACTCTTTTATTAAATATTCATAAAAAACATTGAATCAAATCAGTATAGCGTGGGGGAAGAGAGATCAGCAGGCAAGGCCTCAGGACAATGGCTGTTTCACACGTTGCACTTGTTGAAGCGCTAACGCGCAAAACGTCCGTCGTTTTGGTGTGTGTCCAGCTGCTCTAACAATTCTAACTTTGGTGGTGCTGTTTTATGCCTTTTGATCTTTATTGGTCAAATTTTATAATTTGGTGGAGCTAGGACATGGCAGAGACTGGCCAAGCATAATTTACAAATTCACCATAATTTATGCCACAAAAGTGATGTACATTACAATAGAAATGTAAGCCAGCATTTGACTGTCATATATTTCTGGCAGTGGCACAACTTAGGGTCCCGTCACACTTGGCGATGCTCCAGCGATCCCGACAACGATATGACCTGGTAAGGATCGATGGAGCGTCGCTACGTGGTCGCTGGTGAGATGTCAAACAGTCAGATCTCACCAGCGACGCAGCAATGATACGACGACCCGTATAACGACCTCGGCGGTCGTTGGGACCCTGTCACACAGCAGCTAGTCTGACGACTCAGACCTACGTGGCTGAGTTCTGAATCGTCAATGAAGTCGTTGTTAAGGCGTCAAACACACTGATGCATGCTGGCCAGTGGGAACCTTACGATCAAAAAATGGTCCAGGCCATTCCAACACGATCAGCGATGTCACAGTGGGGGCCCAGTCACTGCTACATGTCATACATAGTGAGATCGCTGGTGAGGTCGCTGTTGCGTCACAAAACCTGTGATGTATCAGTGATCTCTCTAGCGATCTCGCTATGTGTGACGGGGGCTTTACTCCAGCTGTCTTACCCAGGTTTACAAACAGCGCCTAAATCTTTGTTCTACAAAGGATTACTTACATTTATTAAAATACCACTGCTTTGTTCACATTGTCATCATGATTTCCATTATTTCAGGATCCATAATTGATATGATGGAAGTCATATTGTTTATACATTTAAAAATGATTTCTCTATCTGAGAGGCAACGTTTAATGTTTACTTGTTTCGTTTTTTGCTGAAGAATTCTACAGGCTTCTAAATAGTAAATTATGATTTATTCTAAGTCGCATTAATAATAAGAGATCATTCTTCTTTTATCAGTCAGCACAATGGCAGTGTAGAAAGAAATGTTCCATACCTAAAAGTTTTTCTGCATTACAATATGTAAATCACCAGCTATGATATACATATTCATCTATCTTTCAAAATATTCAGTTAACATGTGATGTCTATGTTATTGCGAGTCTGAAATCGTTGTGCGTTGGTGGGAGTGAAACGTTGGCACATATCCCCTTCTGAAAAATGCCATTATTCACTCACTTGTTTAATTTGAGTTGAAGAGTAACATAAAGTTAAAATTTAGAATTTGCATACACATGAGAGACAAAAGCCATATATAATTTTTATTATAAAGATAGATTCCATAACTAAGAGATATGATCAAAGAAGATGAGCTACATTTTTAATATGTAAATAAAATCTGAGCTGGACACATATTCTTAATTTAGAATGTTTTTTATTTTCTAATTACAGATTTATTTTATTTTCTGTACATGATTATTATACTTCCCAAGCATGAGAGTTAGGAAAAGAAGGACATTTAGGCTAGGGTCACTCTTAGAAGGCACAATCCGGTAACCGCATCCATTACCAGATGCGGTTTTGGACTGTGCCTTCACACTTCTTTAAATTTGTGAAAATGCAATCCTCATTCCGGATCTGGATGCATTGCTGCATTCAGTTTTCGAATGAGGATTTTTGCAATTTTCAAAACCCCGCAAGGTACATTTATGTACCTTGCGGTACCGGATCCGGTGCCATAGACTCCCAATATACAAAAACTGGATCTGGTTTTGCAACCGCTGCGATGGACGCATGATTTTTACCGCAGGCTGCAAAACTGGATCCGGGAACCGGATTGCCATCTGGGCAATCTGGTTTTTGTATTGCAGCCTGTGGGCTGCGGATCCTGATCCGGTTTTGAGCATTTTTAATGCTCAAAACCGGATCAGGATGGAAAAAAAGCAAATGTGACCCCAGCCTTATTGTCACACGCATATCCATCAATCTAGAACTTAAGAAGAAAACGGCACTCAGAGATCCTTTATTCCATGAACAGCTTTATTCCAAAAAGTTTACATCGGTGGGTGCAGGGAAGGAAGGACGGAGGAACGACGGTGACTGTTTCGCGTGCTCTGAACGCTTCAGCGGGTCCTGTGTACAAGTGTTTGATAGCCATTAATATTAATGTCACACTAAACCAGTTCTCTAACCTTGCCCAGTTTTTATACAGTGTAAGATAAGCTCATACAGATATAGTGCCCTTAGTGATTCTCATCAATCTGCTCACATAATATGATACCATCTTCATGGCCCACTTCCATGCCCACCATACACAGTTGGATGTCCCATCGTATGTTCCTCTCAAACAGTATTATGTCCAGAGTGGCCTCCATGTATATTATTATTGCGGCACACTTTACCACACACACACATTGTTATTCCCTCAGATAGTATGATACACCCACAGCCCCAAAGTATGATGCTATGCGGCTCTCTCACACAGCATAATGATCCATAGCTTTCCACACGGAAATTCACTGACAGCGGGATCCAAAACCGTTGCTCCCTTCTCCGTTGCTCACCCCGGAAGCTATCAATGATTGCTTCCTGTGAGTGGTTGGCAAGCGCTGCCAACCACTCACAGTGTGCATTTGTAACAGGTCCCGATGTGCTGCAGCTCTTCGGGAGCTGTCACAAGCAATCACCCTGTGCAGCAGGGTGCCTCCCTATGGGGGTGTGTAAAATAAAGAATGAATTAGTAAATAAAGTTTTTACAAACATGAAAAAAAAACATAAAAATTCAAATCAACCCCCTTTCCCCCCCACTCAAAATAAAATTATTAAAAAGATTTTAAAAAATACACATATTTGGTGTCACTACCTTCAGAAACGCTTGATCTACCAACATATAAGATCAATTAATGAGCGCCGTAAACTGCGTAACAGAAAAAAAGGTCCAAACGCCAAAATTATGTTTTATTTGGTCGCCACAACATTGCTATAAAATGCAATAACGGGTGATCAAAACAGTGCATCTACCCAAAAATGGTATCATTAGAAACGTCAGCTCAAAATGAAAAAACAAGCCATCACATGGTCCCAGATCCCGAAAAATTAGAATGTACAGCTCACATAACATGGCACAAAAAATGGCATTCTTTTCTTTTTTTCAAACCTCAGAATGTTTTTTCACCACTTAGATACCAGTAAAGGTATACATGTTTGGTATCTACGAACCTGTACCGACCCGAGGTATCACACCGTCATGTCAGTTTTACCATATAATGAAAATGGCTACTATAAAACCCATAAAAACAAACGTGTAATTGCACTTTTTTTTGCAATTTCACTGCACTTTTTTTTCCCATTTACCTGTACACTATATGGTAAAATAAATGATTGCATCTGAAAGTACAACTTGTCCCGCAAAAAACAAGCCATCATATGTCTATATTGACTCTTGGAAGCAGAGGAGCAAAAAAAATGAAAATGAAAAACGAAAAATAGTCAGGTAGTGAAAGGGTTAAAAGTTAAAATACCGAATGGTACAATAAGTTTGTTCTGGAGACAGAGTTAATCAGGTCATTCTCCGAGACAATGGACAGGCACTGTGCAAAACGGCAACCCCCAAAGGCGTGCATCAATGTTTTCTCCATGAATGGGTACCCCGGGCAGTACTGGGTCTTGCACAGATTCTTGGCTGACCGAAAGGGGAGCCTGCCCTTGATTGCCATCCCTGACAAGACCTTGTGCCAGTTGGTTTACCTGTTCAATGAGATGTTGCTCCAAACTTTCTCAACTATGTCATGATGGAGTTCTGGAATATTCTCCATTTTGTCCTGGCTCTGATGAGTCTGGTCACCATAGTCTTAATCAGGATCTTGTACTCAAAAGTCAGACGGGTGATGGGATGCCAATTCCTTAGGTAGCATCTCCCTCATTTGCATTTGTACAGGATTATGATATTAAATTTATAAAAAAAAACAACATGATTTTTATTGAATTGCTCATTAAAAGGTTCATCAAAAAATACACAATAACAGATACAGAGGGACAAAAATAGTAAATAGCTCACTTCGGTGTGCTACCTGTGGGTTTTATGCAATGTTTTAAACGGTGCACTTTTGAAGTGTTACTAGAACAACCGTTGGAGTCATTTTGACTCCTCACAATTTGTATGTCTCTTCTGTGACTACTTTTTTTATCTGAATTCCGGTTTATTATTGTTTTACTTAGTTTAGTTTTCTTATTTCCTGTAGAAAAATATGAAAATCATAAAAAAAATTAAAAAGCACTACTGTTGGATCTCACAATAAAAACACATAAGAAAAAATATAATTATTATTAAAAACTACAAATAAGGCCCATTCAGGCTTTCTGGCTTACGATCTTCTCAACCTGTGAGTCCATCACCGACACGCATTATACTCCGTCCCCTCAAATTGCACTTCTGTCTCTCATCCCAGGACCACTTGCCTTGATCAAACGTGGACTTTTCCGCTTTTGCCTTATGGCGGCCAGAGTTCTGATTCCAAGACATTGGAAATCCACAGTTACTCCCTCTCTGGGAGAATGGGTGAAGGAGATGGACAGAATTTGCCGTATAGAGGGTCTGATGGCACAGGATCATGAAACCTGGGAAAAACATTAGAGGCTGTGGACCCCTATGTGGCTTTATCGTGATGGCCTCTCTCTAACATAGTTCTCGCGAACCTTACAAACATACACTGGACGGTGTGATGACTCCCCCTCCTTGCTTCCCTCTCCCCTTTCCCCGTCTCCTCTCTTCTTTCTCCTTTCTCTTCTTGTTCTACTCATTCGTTTTTCTTTTTCCGCTCTCTTTTTCCTCTATTGTTTCTAAACACTCCTTCTTACTTCATATTGTAGCTTTTTATTTTAAATATGTTGATACTTGGAAAGTCCCTTTTGGGCTCACCTTTTTGGTATTTCTTTTTAGTTTTCTGCTGATGAGTAAATTACCAAATTGTTCAACATAGATGGACGAGGTTACGTAACCACCCCCATTATGGGGGAAGTGAATAATTCTATTGTCTATGTCTTATCTGTATATTGCAAAATATAAAAGGGAGGGGGACAAGAGGCGCAATAGTGCCCTATCACTAGTGACACTAGTGTAGTGTGGTGGTGCTATGGAGCCGCTCACCTGGTCCAGTTGTGATTAGAGATGGGCGAGTCCGAAAAGACTCGGAATCGCAAGACCCCAACGAGTCCGAGTCAAGGACTCGGGACTCGTTGCGAGTCCAGCGAGTCCAATGTTAATGAATAGGGACCCGAGTAATAGCGAATAATGACATTTACAACTCGCTGATGTGTCTCTGAAAGTGTGCGAGTCCAAACTCGCTGGTTTTTCTCTTATTTTGAGGCTTGTAGCCGATGATGCGAGGGAAGCGATTCTCCAGCACACACCATGCTTTAAGGAAACAGGAAGCGAGTCGCGCTGACAGGCGCACACACAGAGCAATCCATTCATCAGTGCAATCATGGCAGCAGGACGTGGCACGGTGAACACACTGCGTCTTATTGCACTTGTGGAGGCTCGTCCATTTCTATGGCTCCCTACAGATCCTGACTATGGGGATACGACCCAAATTAATACAGCCTGGAGAGAGATCGCCCAAGAGATGTTCCCTGCGTTCCATCGGAGTGACCATGAGGAACAGAGCAATCTAAGTAAGTTAAATGAGTTCACACGTTATATATTGCATTTACTGTATATATACTCGTGTATAAGCCGACCCGTGTATAAGCCGACCCCCCTATTTTTGCCCCGAAAAACTATGAAAACATATTCACCGCCATCCTGGTATACAGCGGCTATCACTGGTAGACAGCCCCCCAGCAGAGTATACACCTCCCCCTGCAGAGTATACAGGCCCCCACATGCCCCCATATTGTGGTATACAGGCAGGGGCGGACTGGCCCAGGTGCCACGGGTCATGCGGCTGCAGGAGCATGAATAATCCGCATGTCCCTGAAGCAGCAGGCGGAAACGGAAGCTCCTGGCCGCGCGATGATGTCATCAGCACGCGGCTGCGTCCGGGAGTGAGCGTCTGTGAGTGGCGTGCGGCTGCGACTGTTAGCGAGCGGCTGTGAGGAGCGCGAGGCTGCGGCTGGGAGCGAGCCATAGGAGAATGCGGGAGCTGCGGTGACTGTGAGGCGGCCGCCAGTCATCACCCCCCCCCCACCCCCCGTCCTCACCTGTGTCGGGCCGGTGAGGGAGGGTTGCGACCCAAACTGTAGGGTGCCAGTCAGTCCCTGTATACAGGGCCCTCAGTGTGTGTACAGGCCCCCCCAGCAGTGGGTATACAGGGCCCCCAGCAGTGGGTAGACAGTGGCCCAGTGGGTTTACAGGGCCCCCAGCAGTGGGAATACAGGGCCCCCATAGCAGGGTATACAGGACCATGAATGTGTTATCATGCTCCACCGCATAGTTGCCTATATTTGGATGGGGTCACAACAGTACAATGAGTTTAATGTCTGACCCTCCTGGCTCTTTCGGCCAAGGGGTTGGGTGTATATAAATACCACTAATGACCAGAGTCTGGTGCCCGCACTATTACATTCTCTATGCGTTGACATGTGTCCTGCCTCATTTGTGATTGTGGCCACGTGAGCTCAATGTCCATAATGCTGTTGATGATGTTGCACACTGTCGTGTCACTGTGCCTTGTATACACATTACACACACAAAATGAATAAAATGTTATTGTTGATTTGTACACATACTTTTGTTGTTTCAAATATTACACATCTCTAAACCCGGTTTCAAATCATTTCACAGTTGACCATCTTAAAAAACGGTGGAGGAGCTGCCGGGACCAGCATAAGAAGCAGTACCGGCAGTACTCAGAGAGACAACCGGGAGCCGCTCCATTGCTCAACCACTACCACTTTTATGACCGGCTGTCCTTCCTTCACCCGGTGGCCCGTATGCCAAGGTATGTGTCTGCAGCACTGTTGTGTACATTTAGTATTATTTATTAATATATACATTAGGTTCCATTTCGGCTCTGTGGGTAGCAGAGTATACACGTGGCTCTGTGGGTAGCAGAGTATACAGGCGGGTCTGTGGGTAGCAGAGTATACAGGCGGGTCTGTGGGTAGCAGAGTATACAGGCGGGTCTGAGGTAGCAGAGTATACAGGCGGGTCTGAGGTAGCAGAGTATACAGGCGGGTCTGTGGGTAGCAGAGTATACAGGCGGGTCTGAGGTAGCAGAGTATAAAGACGGCTCTGTGGGTAGCAGAGTATACAGGCGGGTCTGTGGGTAGCAGAGTATACAGGCGGGTCTGAGGTAGCAGAGTATACAGGCGTCTCTGTGGGTAGCAGAGTATACAGGCGGGTCTGAGGTAGCAGAGTATACAGGCGGGTCTGTGGGTAGCAGAGTATACAGGCGGGTCTGAGGTAGCAGAGTATAAAGACGGCTCTGTGGGTAGCAGAGTATACAGGCGGGTCTGTGGGTAGCAGAGTATACAGGCGGGTCTGTGGGTAGCAGAGTATACAGGCGGCTCAGTGGGTAGCAGAGTATATAGGTGATGAGAATAGGGTTAATAGATGGTGCTACAGTGTTGGGGCGTGCTAGAGGGAGCAGAGATCCGATTACTGCCATCATTACTGACCTTATTAAAGATAGCGGCCGCAGCTAAATGACATCATGGCAAAGGTAAACATGGGTGTGGTTAGCTGCAGGAGGTTAGTGAGAGGTGTGGGTTGTTTGGCAGAGGGCGTGGTGTGGGCGTGGTGAGCGCGGCTCCTGCGTCAGATACGCTGCGAGCGCGGAACCGCGGCACATCTCCAGGAGCAGAGGACGTGTCCGGTACGTCCGTAGCCCCCGGCCTCCCCGTTGTCCGCACACACAGCCCCGCTGTGACCTCTGCAGTGTCACAGGCCCCGGCGGGCGGCTGTCATCTCCTCCTCACACTGACCTCCTCCTGATTTGATTGTCTGTGTTGTCCCCCCCCGCTGTCAGCATCAGTGATCTGCTAAGATCTGTGGGTGCACAGACGGGGGAAGTACAAATGCCAGCATGCCGGGGCGGATTGGGCGCTGTGAGGGGCGCAGGTCTTGCTGTGAGCGGAGGGCGCGAGGCCGCTCGAGAAAACGCTATAGCGGCTGTGTGAGTTAAGCGTCTGCGGCTCGCGAAGGCGCATACGCGTCTCCGCTCGCAGTGACGCTAAGGAGTTTGGGATTCGGCTACAGTGCCGGAATTTCAAACTCCCGATTATATAAATAGATTATATATATATATATTGTATACCTTTCAACCCCTTCCCTGCTTTATATAGATGATATAAGCTAAAAGTTTTGTGAATTAAGTATGTCAAGTTAAAAGTGAAGTCAGGGGGACTTTTTTTTTCATGTGAACCATTGGTGTTATTGATCGTCTAGATTAGATGGGATGGGGGGGGGGATGGGTGTTAATCAGGGGGTGAAAAATTATGTATTAGTATGGAATTAGCAAAGAAAGTCACGTATTCCTTTATGTTATGTACAGTTGGTTATTCTTTCATAATAATAACAAATATCTGATTAATAATACACAGATACACAGAGTCTAAAAAGCGTGCAACTTAATGTTTGACCTATGTTTTTGTTTCCAAATGCAATGCATTCACCAAATTTTTTTTTACTTTACCCACAGAGAAGCTTACTACAGAGGGCGGCGTGCTGTTAACCCTCCACCGCCAAACAGAAGGCGGCGTGGAGAAAACCAACCACCACCACCACGGCCGGCGCCACCACCACCACCGCCGTCGCCGCCGCCACACACCACCACCAGCATCGCCGCCAGCAGAGCCAGGGCCAGCACCACCACCGCCGCCACCAGCGGCCGGGCCAGCACCACCACCGCCGCCACCAGCGGCAGGCCCATCAACACCACCACCGCCGTCCCCGCCACCACCACCACCACCGCCACCAGCGGCAGGGTCCGCACCACCACCGCCCCCACCAGCGGCAGGGCCAGCACCACCACCGCCACCACCAGCGGCAGGGCCAGCACCACCACCGCCACCACCAGCGGCAGGGCCAGCACCACCACCGACGCCACCAGCGGCAGGCCCAGCTTATGGTCCGATCCCGGGGTCAGCACATTTAAGTGTGCAACAGAGTAATGCTGACTTTGCCCGCAGTATTATACCATTCATGGATAATATTCCATTTGACAGGCTACTGCGGGCAAGGTCAGCATTACAGATAGTGCTGGAAGCCTGTCAGCCAAATAACGACCCCGGTGATGTGTTCCAATATTTGGATGGGTGGAAAATAAACTCTAACAGGCTAGGCAGGCCCACAACACGGGACAGCCATGTCCCACCCCACAGGGCTTTGCCTCACTGCCAGTGGCCAGCTAACAGGGACCTACCACCGTTCCCTACACCTGTTCAGATGATCCACCCTGAAGGGTTCGGCCAGGCCATACGTGGGGCCCTTGACCTTTTGCAGGACGGACAGCCCACCTACCAGGACCTGTAGGGCTCCATTTGTTGTTGTTGTTGTTGTTACCTTAATTGTAAAAGGTAGTATTTTTGGGAATGTCCAAACAGTGCTGCCATTTTTTTTTTTTAAACACAGTTTTAAAAACCAGCTTTGTGTCTGTCTTTTTTCAAGGAATGAATGTGGAGTTTTTTTTGTGGTTGGGCTTCAAGTCATCATAATTATTATAATTATTTATTTATATAGCGCCCATAGGTTCCATGACGCTTTACATGAGGAAAAGGTAGAGAAGGACAAGTACAATAAACATAGACAATAAGGTCATACAGGTACAATAGTAGAGGACCCTGTACGCGTGGGCTCACATTCTACGAGGGGTGGGTGGGGATACAATAGGGTGGGGAAGGTGTCGGTCGTGGGGCGTGTAGCGGGGTCTCATGGCAGGTTGTAGGCCTGTCGGAAGAAGTGAGTCTTTATAAGTATCTTTAAGGTTCAGAGGGTAGGCGACTGACTGATGAGGTGGGGCAGGGAGTTCCATAGCATGGCGGATGACCGGGAGAAATCCTGTATGCGGTTGTGGGAAGAGGAGATGAGGGTGGACTGTAGGACAAGTTCTTGGGATGAACGCAGGTTGCGTGAGGGATGGTATCGGGAGATCATGTCGGAGATGTATGGTGGGGATAGGTTGTGTAAAGCTTTGAATGTCATGGTCAGTGTTTTAAAGTGAGCTCTCTGTGGGCCGGAGGGGCCAGTGAACGGCTTGGCAGAGGGGGTAGGCAGGGGAGTAGCGTGAGGACAGATGGATTAGTCGGGCAGCAGAGTTTAGTATAGATTGGAGAGTTGCAAGAGAGTTGGCAGGGAGACCTATGCGAAGGAGGTTGCAGTAGTCAAGGCGGGAGATGATGAGGGCATTTATGAGTGTTTCAGCAGTGTCAGGATTGAGGAACGACCGAATTGGTTAAATATTTTTGAGTTGGAGTTACAGGGACTTGGTTAGGGACTACAGGTGGGGCTTGAAGGAGAGGGAGGAGTCAAGGATTACCCCGAGACATTTGGCGTGGGGGACAGGGGAGATAGCATCATTAGCAAGTACTTTACGGCCCGCATGGCGCATGAAGTCACCTTGGTTACTAAGTGTCAAATCATGACTCCACATACAACTGTTGCTGACAAACAGTGCCTGTGTTTGGGGGGTTACTTTATGCCTCGCTATGGCAACAAGACTATGGACACACATGTGAGAGGCTGGGACGTCTACATGCTACACATCGCGTCTACGCGTTTTGTATGGAGCGTACAGTGGGACCCTTCAACAGGCTCCAGCAGGATGATAGTCCAAGCAACGCCCACGATGCAGGCATAGGATTGGTGCCTGGAAAAATTAGCCCAAGGGGCTGTTTCCCATTTTTGGTATAAATGTAGGCCTAAGGGCCATAAAAAGCTTGTTAGCCAGGGTGTCTCCCAAAGCATGATAAGCTTGTTAGCCTGGGTGGCTCCAAAAATTAGCCCAAGGGGCTGTTTCCCATTTTTGGTATAAATGTAGGCCTAAGGGCCATAAAAAGCTTGTTAGCCAGGGTGTCTCCCAAAGCATGATAAGCTTGTTAGCCTGGGTGGCTCAAAAAATTAGCCCAAGGGGCTGTATCCCATTTTTGGTATAAATGTAGGCCTAAGGGCCATAAAAAGCTTGTTAGCCAGGGTGTCTCCCAAAGCATGATAAGCTTGTTAGCCTGTGTGGCTCAAAAAATTAGCCCAAGGGGCTGTTTCCCATTTTTGGTATAAATGTAGGCCTAAGGGCCATAAAAAGCTTGTTAGCCAGGGTGTCTCCCAAAGCATGATAAGCTTGTTAGCCTGTGTGGCTCAAAAAATTAGCCCAAGGGGCTGTTTCCCATTTTTGGTATAAATGTAGGCCTAAGGGCCATAAAAAGCTTGTTAGCCAGGGTGTCTCCCAAAGCATGATAAGCTTGTTAGCCTGGGTGGCTCCAAAAATTAGCCCAAGGGGCTGTTTCCCATTTTTGGTATAAATGTAGGCCTAAGGGCCATAAAAAGCTTGTTAGCCAGGGTGTCTCCAAAAGCATGATTAGCTTGTTAGCCTGTGTGGCTCAAAAAATTAGCCCAAGGGGCTGTTTCCCATTTTTGGTATAAATGTAGGCCTAAGGGCCATAAAAAGCTTGTTAGCCAGGGTGTCTCCCAAAGCATGATAAGCTTGTTAGCCTGTGTGGCTCAAAAAATTAGCCCAAGGGGCTGTTTCCCATTTTTGGTATAAATGTAGGCCTAAGGGCCATAAAAAGCTTGTTAGCCAGGGTGTCTCCCAAAGCATGATAAGCTTGTTAGCCTGGGTGGCTCCAAAAATTAGCCCAAGGGGCTGTATCCCATTTTTGGTATAAATGTAGGCCTAAGGGCCATAAAAAGCTTGTTAGCCAGGGTGTCTCCCAAAGCATGATAAGCTTGTTAGCCTGGGTGGCTCCAAAAATTAGCCCAAGGGGCTGTTTCCCATTTTTGGTATAAATGTAGGCCTAAGGGCCATAAAAAGCTTGTTAGCCAGGGTGTCTCCCAAAGCATGATAAGCTTGTTAGCCTGGGTGGCTCCAAAAATTAGCCCAAGGGGCTGTATCCCATTTTTGGTATAAATGTAGGCCTAAGGGCCATAAAAAGCTTGTTAGCCAGGGTGTCTCCCAAAGCATGATAAGCTTGTTAGCCTGGGTGGCTCCAAAAATTAGCCCAAGGGGCTGTTTCCCATTTTTGGTATAAATGTAGGCCTAAGGGCCATAAAAAGCTTGTTAGCCAGGGTGTCTCCCAAAGCATGATAAGCTTGTTAGCCTGGGTGGCTCCAAAAATTAGGAACTGTGATGATATCCAATCCTTGTTGAATTTAATTAGAGTGAGCCTGTCAGCATTTTCTGTGGTGAGGCGGGACCTTCTATCAGTGACTATACCCCCAGCGGCACTGAAAACACGCTCTGATGTCACACTAGCAGCTGGGCATGCCAGCACCTCCAAGGCATACAATGACAGCTCAGTCCAAGTGTGCAGCTTGGAAACCCAGTAATTAAAGGGTACAGAAGGGTCGGTTAGGAAGCTGGTACTGTCACTGAGATACTGCTGCACCATGTTGGACAATTGTTGACTCCTACTCAAGGTCACCGTAGGCAAATTACGTTCTTGATTGGAAGGTCTGTTGAACATCGCCCAGTTGGCGGACATCTTACCCCCACCTCTTCTTGTCATTGATGGCGTTTGTGTCCCAACCAAAGGCTGCTGTTGGAAAGAGCTGGTTCTTCGATGTATAGCGGATTCAGACGGTGATATTGCCATCAAAATATCAAGAAGAACCCTCTTTACATGATCCATCGTTAAGCCCCTGGATGAGTGCGACAGCAGCGACTGAAATTTGTCTTTGTACCGTGGGTCCAAAAACGTTGACAACCAGTAGAGGTCGCTGTCATAGATGTGTATGACGCGTGGATCTTTGGAGACACATTGACACATTACTTCAGCCATGTGTGCTAAGCTGCAAAGACTCATCTCCTCGGTTACAACAGAATGAAGATCACTACGCGTCGTGGCCTCTAAATCGGTGTCCGCCTCCTCCTCTTCAGCCCACCCATGCTGTACCGACATAAACGTAGGGTTGGGAGTCCCATCAGGGTTCACATCAGTACCAGAGAAAAATAAATCTTCTTCATCATCACCCTCATCACCATCTTCCTGAACCAATGTAGCCTGCTGATATTGGCTAGGGTGGCTAGGATCAGCGATGTTCAATTCTGGCTCCATAGCCATCCGCTGTGCTCTCAAAGCATCTGTTTTGAGATTCAATAGGGATTCTTGGAGCAGGCAGAGCATGGGGATGGTGAGACTTATAATCGACTGATCCCCACTGACGAGTTTGGTACAGTATTCGAAGTTATCCAGCAACTCGCAAAGGTCAGCGATCCAGACCCACTCGAAAGTACCGATGTGTGTGGTATGACTTCCAGGTTGACGGGCATGTTGCAGCTGAAATTCCACTATTGCCTTCTGCTGCTCATTAAACCTTGCCAGCAAATGGAAGGTGGAGTTCCATCGCGTAGGCATGTCGCAAATTAGCCTGTGTTTCGGCAAGTTAAATTGGATTTGAAGGGCAGAAAGACTTGCAGCTGCTGTGGACGAATGTCTAAAGTGGGCGCAAATTCGCCTCACCTTATCCAGTAGCTCAGATAACTCTGGGTATATTTTGAGGAATTTCTGAACTACCAGGTTCAGGACATGAGCCATGCAAGGCACATGTACAAGTTTACCGTGCTTTATTGCCGCCACAAGGTTTGCACCATTATCGCTCACAACTAGACCTGGTTGTAGTTCCAGTGGGGCCAGCCACTCATCGGTCTGTTGCTTGAGACCTTTCCACAACTCTGTTGCAGTGTGACGTGTGTCACCTAGGCAGATAAGCTTCAGAAGAGCCTGTTGTCGCCTTGCAGAAGCAGTACTGCAAAGCTCCCAACTCGGACGTGATGGTGCTTGAGGCTCAGCAGTGGACAAGGAAGTGGCAGAAGCAGATTGGGCACTGGACATATATGAGGAGGCAGACACCCGGAATGATGTTGGGCCCGCTATTCGTGGAGTTGGAAGTATGTCAGATGGTACAGTTTTAGAAGTTGGGACACTCTCCACCAGGTTGATCCAGTGAGCCGTTAGTGAAATGTATCTGCCCTGTCCACAACTACTTGTCCACGTGTCCGTTGTTAGGTGGACTTTGGCGGTGACAGCATTTGTTAAAGCACGTTTTAAGTTGTTAACCACGTGCTGGTGTAAGGCGGGAACGGCACTACGTGAGAAAAAGTACCGGCTGGGTACAGAGTATCGTCGTGCTGCCTCAGCCATCAACTCCCGAAAAGACTCTGTACCCACAAGCCTAAACGGCAGCATTTCCACAGCTAACAACTTGGCTATTTTCGCTGTCACTTTTTGGGAATATGGGTGTGTCGGTTGGAACTTCCGCTGTCTTTCATACAGCTGTGGCACAGACAACTGCACGTTTGGACCAGACTGACAAGAGGATTGACTACTGTCATGTCTGTCTTGTAAAGCACCTTGGGAGGAGTACGCTTGAGCAGGAGCTGAAGCCTGAACACTTGCTGGTGAAGGATGTATCTGAGGTGGCCTGGAAGTGTTTGGATCAGAAGGCACTGATTTTGAACCCTGATAGGGTGCCCACTGAATTGGGTGCTTAAGAGACATATGCTTGCGCATACTGCTGGTGCTCTGGTTTCCTTTTACCGTGCCTCTGCTAAGCCTTGCCTGGCACATCTTACAGATAACCATATTTGGTACTGTTGGGCTATCCTTAAAAAATTGCCACACACTGGCTGTTCGTCCTTTATTTTTAATTGGAGGAAGAGGAGGATGACTCTGTTCAACACCAACTGTGGACACATTTTGGGCAACTGTGTTTGCAGTTTGTGCAACAGTTGGCACAGTTTGTGCCACAGTTGACGCTATTTGGGCAACTGTTCTCACTGTTTGTGTTCTGGAGACAGTACGCCTTTGTGATTTTGCCAGTGGTACATAGCCACTTTCGTCCTCCTGGCTGCTCTCTTGGCTATGCAATTCAGCAATCCAGGTAGGATCTGTGGTGTCATCATCCACCCCTTCCAGTTCAAAGGATTCTGGATAAACTGACTGAGCAGGCTGGCCAGATGAGATGTGTGTCTCATCATCCTCATCATCATCCACCTCCTGAGATACTGTTTGCATTTCGTGAAAGTGTCTTTCCTCAGGACGCGCTACTTCCAAACTTTGGCCATGAGTAGACATTTCGTCTACTTCAAGTATCTCGTCAGGCAGTGACAAAGAAACCCCTTGATAAGAACCGAATAAGTCATCCGAGTGACCAAGGTCCATATCCAAATTTTCCTCTGGCTGCCGATGGGTTGAGGCAATATGACGACTTTGAGGATTGGATGGCGCTGCATTGTCTGTAGCGACACTAGAATGTCTTGCCACGGATGATTGCGTACTGCAAGAACCAGTGGTCGAGGGCGTCTGAGCCATCCAAGATGTTATCTTGTCATGCTCATCCGGCCTCAACACACGTTTTCTTTGAGTACTGGGATTTCTAGGTAGAAAAAAGGACGTTCTATCAATCCTAGGCTGTGTACTTGTACCAGTGCCTTCTTGGGCAAGACTGCTGCGGCCACGAGCTCGTCCCTGTCCCTTTGCAACATCCTTTTTGGTAATTGTTTTTTTTTGAGACATTGTAGACGAATGCACAGTCACCGAGTTGGAGTTAGGTGTTGCTGTATGCGTCACTTGCTGGCGGGGTAAGTGTGCGCGCTCACACTTGGCAGTGAAGCCGCACACTACACTCCCTAAAAAAATTAGTTTCAAGTGCGCACAGCCACCAAGATGTGGTTAGGTTTGCTGAATGCGTCACTTGCTGGCGGGGTAAGTGTGCGCGCTCACACTTGGCAGTGAAGCCGCACACTACACTCCCTAAAAAAATTGGTTTGAAGTGCGCACAGCCACCGAGATGTGGTTAGGTTAGCTGAATGCGTCACTTGCTGGCGGGGTAAGTGTGCGCTCTCACACTTGGCAGTGAAGCCGCACACTGCACTCCCTAAAAAAATTAGTTTCAAGTGCGCACAGCCACCGAGATGTGGTTAGGTTAGCTGAATGCGTCACTTGCTGGCGGGGTAAGTGTGCGCTCTCACACTTGGCAGTGAAGCCGCACACTACACTCCCTAAAAAAATTGGTTTGAAGTGCGCACAGCCACCGAGATGTGGTTAGGTTAGCTGAATGCGTCACTTGCTGGCGGGGTAAGTGTGCGCGCTCACACTTGGCAGTGAAGCCGCACACTACACTCCCTAAAAAAATTGGTTTGAAGTGCGCACAGCCACCGAGATGTGGTTAGGTTAGCTGAATGCGTCACTTGCTGGCGGGGTAAGTGTGCGCGCTCACACTTGGCAGTGAAGCCGCACACTACACTCCCTAAAAAAATTGGTTTGAAGTGCGCACAGCCACCGAGATGTGGTTAGGTTAGCTGAATGCGTCACTTGCTGGCGGGGTAAGTGTGCGCGCTCACACTTGGCAGTGAAGCCGCACACTACACTCCCTAAAAAAATTGGTTTGAAGTGCGCACAGCCACCGAGATGTGGTTAGGTTAGCTGAATGCGTCACTTGCTGGCGGGGTAAGTGTGCGCGCTCACACTTGGCAGTGAAGCCGCACACTACACTCCCTAAAAAAATTGGTTTGAAGTGCGCACAGCCACCGAGATGTGGTTAGGTTAGCTGAATGCGTCACTTGCTGGCGGGGTAAGTGTGCGCGCTCACACTTGGCAGTGAAGCCGCACACTACACTCCCTAAAAAAATTGGTTTGAAGTGCGCACAGCCACCGAGATGTGGTTAGGTTAGCTGAATGCGTCACTTGCTGGCGGGGTAAGTGTGCGCGCTCACACTTGGCAGTGAAGCCGCACACTACACTCCCTAAAAAAATTGGTTTGAAGTGCGCACAGCCACCGAGATGTGGTTAGGTTAGCTGAATGCGTCACTTGCTGCCGGGGTAAGTGTGCGCGCTCACACTTGGCAGTGAAGCCGCACACTACACTCCCTAAAAAAATTGGTTTGAAGTGCGCACAGCCACCGAGATGTGGTTAGGTTAGCTGAATGCGTCACTTGCTGGCGGGGTAAGTGTGCGCGCTCACACTTGGCAGTGAAGCCGCACACTACACTCCCTAAAAAAATTGGTTTGAAGTGCGCACAGCCACCGAGATGTGGTTAGGTTAGCTGAATGCGTCACTTGCTGCCGGGGTAAGTGTGCGCGCTCACACTTGGCAGTGAAGCCGCACACTACACTCCCTAAAAAAATTGGTTTGAAGTGCGCACAGCCACCGAGATGTGGTTAGGTTAGCTGAATGCGTCACTTCCTGGCGGGGTAAGTGTGCGCTCTCACACTTGGCAGTGAAGCCGCACACTACACTCCCTAAAAAAATTGGTTTGAAGTGCGCACAGCCACCGAGATGTGGTTAGGTTAGCTGAATGCGTCACTTGCTGGCGGGGTAAGTGTGCGCTCTCACCCTTGGCAGTGAAGCCGCACACTACACTCCCTAAAAAAATTGGTTTGAAGTGCGCACAGCCACCGAGATGTGGTTAGGTTAGCTGAATGCGTCACTTGCTGGCGGGGTAAGTGTGCGCTCTCACACTTGGCAGTGAAGCCGCACACTACACTCCCTAAGGTGGAGTACGTGCTAGCAGCAACACACTGGTCTGCCACAGAAAAAATAACGCTCTATGGCTTATTAGGAACAAAAATCGATCTGGTGCAAAAACAAAAAGGAAACAGCACCTCAGCTAAGCCTCTGACTGCAGCTGTTAGCAAAGCTGAGTGAGTAAGCTAAGCTATGAGGTCCGTCCTGTGTGCACTCTAAGGCTTCTCCTTCCTTCCCTCCCTGCCTGCCTGCCTACACAGCACTACTCCGTCCTCCTCCTAGCTCTCAGAAGAGCTTTTTGGGTTAATATAAGGAATCTTCCCTACACTGACAATCCCTGATCTGCTCCAGCATATATCTCTCTCTCCCTATACTAGGTCAGATCGTCTCAGGAATGTGCCCAAAATGGCGGGGACAAGCCTTATATACTGCCTTGCCTGTCATAGATGACATAGGCATCACGATGGACAGCAGCCAATCATAGTCCTGACACAACCAACTTTGCTATGCCATTACTGACTATGATTGGCTATCTTCACAAGTTTTCTGACCTAACACGCACGCTGTGCTGACTCGCAACATAACAGATTCTGTATTCGAGAGTCCGACTCCCGAATACAGTATACAGGACTCGGCAGGGGCGTAACTACAACAGGTGCAGGGGTTGCGATCGCACCCGGGCCCTGCAGCCTAGGGGGGCCCCGAAAGTCCCTTTGGCCCATAGAAAAACACTAATACTATTAAAGATTTGCAATAAATGGGGGCCCCATTGGAGCTTTCGCATCGGGGCCCCATGGCCTGAAGTTACGCCACTGGGACTCGGAATCGTAGACTCGTAGGACTCGGAATCGTAGACTCGCTCAGACTCGCTGCTGACAGCGGGTATCTGTGACGAGTCAAGCTTATTGACATTGAATTCCATTGGACTCGTCACTGTGCGAGTCCAAGCTGGGAGATTCGCCGAGTAACGAGTCCTGCGAGTACCT